>CAUYRT010046016.1:0-83972 GCA_963574885.1 Lepilemur ruficaudatus
GCCACTAAAACTTACTGATTTACATCTTAAACCTCAGGGCTTGGCTGGGTGTGGTGGCTCATGGAATTACATGTCTGTAATTCTAGCATTTTGGGAGGCTGAGATAGGAGGATCACTTATGGCTGGGAGTTTGAGACTAGCCTTGGCAACATAGCAAGACCCCGTCTCTAAAAAAAAAATTTGTTTGGGTAGAAGGTCTCTCCAGGAGCTCGAGAACCCACCGCTGTCAGGCATGTGAGGGAGGGAGAAACAAACCACTCCACCTACCCTTCTCACTGGTCTCCAAGCCTCTCAGCAGTTGATCTCTGCTGATACCTTTCTCTCTCCAGTTCTGCTCCACAACTTCTTCCCATGGAGTCTCCTGAAGGTTCTGACACCCTTCCTTCAGACCCTCATCTGATATATGTTTGTCTGTTTGTTAATTTTTTCTTTTTCATCTAAAATGTCTCCTTCTTACTGAGACGCTCTGGCTGGTGGTGTCTCTGGTCTGCCATCTTGGAGCCTCTGCTTGTCTCTTTTCTTAATTAATGAATTCATTTAACAAACCTATATTGAACATTCACAGAATCATTTATCAATCGCTACATAACAAATCACTCCAAAATTAATGGCTTAAAAAATAATTTTATTTACTCATGATTCTCTGCAGTTTTGACTGGGCTCATTTAGGTGGTTGATCTGCAGATCTCATCTGGGGGTCATTAATGTGGGTGTAGTCAGACACGGAAGCTTATTTGGGATTGTGTGGCCTCAGAAGGCCCCACTCACGTGTTTTGCAGTTGGTCAAATGATTGGTGAAAGGATTCTCTGCTGAAATGGTCCATCTCCACTGCATCGTCCTCTCATCCTTAAAGACGCTAGCCCAGGTCCTTTACAAGATGGCAGGATCACTTGAAGGAAGTGAAAGCAGAAGCTTCATGGCCTCTGGAGGCCTTGGCTTGGAACTGGAACACTGTTATTCTGCCTCATTCTGTTGGTCAGGACAAGTTATAAGCTTAGCCTTGATTTGAGGGTTAGGGAAAGAAACTCTCTACCTCTTGCTGTTAGGAGTAATGAAGTACCCTTGCAAAGAAGAGCGTGGTAACCATGTGGATGACAGGAATTTATGGTTAGTTTTTGTAGTCTATCATAATCTTTATGTATCAGGTTCCATCCTGGGTAGTGAGGACTGATGATAAGCCCTCATTTGCATGGTAGAGATAGACAAGCAATTGCAAAGGAAGGTGAGAGTGATTTCACAGAAGGGCACACAGGAGGTTATAGGAACACAGGAATAGAATTAGTAGCTAATTAAAACTGGCAAATTATTACTAGAAAAGTGGTCCTCTGGGCCTGAGACTGTTTATTTTCATCATGCTTATCATCCTATCCAAGGCTCAGGGGTCAGATGTGAAGACCCTGGCATGGTTTCTTCTACCTGACCACTTCTACCCACCCTTGAGAGGTTTGGGGGTGAATTGGCGAGAGAATGAGGAGAAGGCAAGAAGACTGGAGGGCAGGGGGAGTATTTTAAGATGTTCGTCACCCACTTACTAATGGGCCCACAGAACTGAGGGCAGTAAATAAAAGTGAAGACAGGATCTTTTTTGCTGCTATTGCCCTCAAATCTAACCTCTGCTTTGAAGGCTTGCGAATTCTGAATTCAGTTTACATATATGACACTAGAATACCCAAAACATACGAGAGTCTTTTCATGAAAACCAAATCTGGGAATAGCCAACATGCTGGCAGTTTGGCACTTGACCTAAATACTCTGAATTCAATATCCAAAAAGTGAGGTTGAGTTGGCGATTTTTAGTGAGTGGCTTCAGCATAGCCAGACAGCATTAGATTGAAGGAAAAAAAAAAAAAACTACCTTGCTAGATAACAAAGCCAGTTAGATTTATTATATGTATGACAGTAGTGAATTCCTTTAATCACATGTTCTCAAGTGCCTTTGGGAACTTGGGTGATAATAAAGTGTATGCTGAGCAGAATCAGTGACAGTGTTCTCCCCAAGGAGAAAAAGTGAAACTGAAGGTTACCATTCCAGTGTTTCTTGAGGGGCTCAGAGGGCAGATCTCACAGCTGCCTGCAACTTGGATATGTGGAGTGCTGCGCTGGAAACTCCTTAGGAAAACTGTAATGATACCTGGCCAGTTCTGTTCCGGAGAAGTAGGTTTATTTAACTGGGTAAGGTAGCACAGGGGACTTAGAGGAGAAAGGTGAATTGGATCTCTCCTCAGGCAAAGAATTGCAAGACACACCTTCATATCTCTAGGTGACTTTGTGGTTTGTGCCACTGGTCCTAGCTAACGGGGACCAGGCTGAGGTCAGAGGGAGTTCCGGATGGCTGGGTGCATACTATACCACTTGGTGACCCAGATGGCTCCAGTAATCAAATTAAATGCTGGCTATCAATCAGTAAGCATGTATTTAGCACATACTATGTGCTGAACATTGTGATGTTCAGGATCCATAGGAACTAAAAGACCGATTCTCTCATTTAAGTCTGCGGTCTAATTATGAGATGTAAGAGCAGGAGAGGACAGAGAACACAAGTCAACTTTTATATTCATTTATTTAAAGATTTGCAAAATCAAATACGTGGGGAAAATGATGCACGTGTTTATAAAAGTATTCCTTAAAAATCTTTCCTTTATGTGTGGTACATCAGAGAAGCCATTGAAATATGATTGAATGATTTGGGATATAGCAGTGAGACACGCAACATAGGCAGAAGAAAATTATTGCCGCCAGGTCTCAGAGTCTCATTGGTTAGCCTTGCTTCATTCGTAATAGCCAGCCCTAATAGGCAACCTATGCTGAGCACTCTGTACTGTGAACTCTTCTCAGTACTTCCTGTTTCAACTCTGTGGTAGTTGCCATCAGTATTCCTAGGATTTGGGGAAAAGTAGTATGCCCAAGGCCACATAGCCAGCGCCAGCAAGTATCACAGGATCCTAGACTTAGACAATCAAGAGCTTGGGCAACAATCATGTAGACATTTGGCCCCATTCTTGTACTAATCAAGGTTCTTGCTTGCAAACAGGAGAAACTAACTCTAGTTAACTGAAGCAGAAAAGGAATGCATTGGAAGGATATCAGGGATTTCATAGAATAGCCAGGAAGTCTTGAGAACAAGGCTCAAAAAATAGAAGCCAAAGGATATTTGGCAGCAGATTCTACGAAAAATGCCACAGAAATACTCAACTTGGGAAGCTGCTACTGCAGTTTCTGCCAGTGGCCACTTGCCCCTGGATCTCTGTGCTTTCCACCCACAATCACTGCCAATAGCAACCTCGGCCCCTTCATCACCAGGACAAGCCTGAGTCCCCTGCCTACAGCCCAGCATCTGAGAGGTGAGTAACAAAGTTATCTGTCTCCCCTTGGCCCTGATATCCAACTCTTTTGGAATTACTCTCCAATAGCAAAGCTGTTTGCATGCCAGGTATCCTAACAAACATACTTTTGACAAATGTCCACTTTAGGTCTTTCCAACGTGCTACTGTACATTACTGGAACATGCAGGCCAATTTCTTTACATAGTCCCTGGTGCTGAGATTTCCTACTCCTCAGTGACTGTTGCTGTTTTCTGTCTTGTCATCATCACTCCTCACATGGCCACGTGTATACCCTCGCCCCAGCTCCAGGCCTCTGCATCCTTGCTCCTGCTTTTGCTGCTGCAGTAATCTGAAGAAGAGAGAAAGCTCCCCTTCCTGGGAATTACGTGTCTGTTCAATCAACCTTAGATGGTCGGGCTTTAAGATCGTTTGGTTCAAGAATTGAAAGGACATTTGAGTGAGTGAACCCCCAAATTCCAAAGTATTTCGAGAGTTTAACAAATTCAGTTCAGTTCAACAAATAATCATTGAGCACCTACTAAGTGCCAGCACTTTGTTAGTATCTGGAGATAGAGGAATAGATATTTCTTGATGTTAGGGACTTCATGGTTGAGTTATGAAAACAAACAAATATGTACTTAACATCATCTTTGCTTAGTACTCTTGTTGCCTCTCCAATCTCTCTTGGTTAAAAGGATCTCATTAGAAAGTAAATACAATACAAATATTAAAATAGTACATATTAAGGAATACTTACTATATGTCAGACAATGTTCTAAATGCTTTCTATTTATTAACTCATTAAAACAATAGAAACAATGATTTTTAAAAAAAATTATGATTCCTACCACCGTATGATGCTTAGCGGAGTGCTGGATACAAAGTAGATGCTCAATAAAACTTTTGAGCCAGTGATTACGTATGCAGGAGTATGCAGTGAATAACTCCTATGAAGCCAGACTTCAGAGGCTTTGGAGTTGAAACTTACAGGAGTTTCTAGGAAAAATAAAGTAAATGAAGTAGCTTGAATGAGACATTTGGCAGCTGGATGACCCTGCTTTCCTATTGGGTGTTCCATTTTGGAAAAGTGAAGACCACCCACAAGGAGTCCCTGGGCAAATGCCCAAATTCCCAGTGGGCTAGATTGACCTTGGAGGGAATTAATCTTATGTAAGCAGGAGTACACTCATTAATCATTCACAATAAGCTCTTATTTATGAACTAATTTCAAACAGACATATTGAATCCATTTTGCCAAAGCAAAAATGGAGTTGGGTAAATCATAAACAGCTAAATTATAGTTTTGGCACATACACATGGTTTTGTTTCATATTTAGAATTATTTGCCTCCTAGAGTAACCTAATACAATGGGAACACTCTGCAAAACACTGTACAGAGTGAGTGTTTATAGAGACTTACATCTGATTTACATTTAAGGAGCATAAAACTAATTGCAGAGAGACTGTGCTACTAAAACATTAAACCTAAGGGACAGCTATGTATAAATGCTTATAGGAATGCTGATCTGACTGCTTGAAATTGAGACCTTCAAAATTAATTTCTACAATTAGAAATAAGCGTATCATAAAATGTCCTCAATGGCCACAAATATATTATAAATGATTTCTGGACAAAGTAGCTGTGATAAAAGAGCTTTATAATATGAGATTAAAATCTGGAATTGCAAGTAGTAATAAATGTATCCATCTGTATTAGTGTAAAAATGTGACAATATTGTAAGAGCAATAAGGTAGACAGCTAATGGTCAGTTCCTATGATTAATTGATTTATCACTCTTGCAATCACTTTTATTCTCACTAAATAGCCTAATTTCTCTTTTTCCTATAACCACATATGTATATGAGGGAGAAATTCTCCTCCAAAGATATTATTATTTTTAAACTGCTTCTTAAAATAAAGTACCTAAAAAATATCCTTGCAAACTTCTGTTGTAGAAGTTAGCATGTCTGGAAGTCTTTTATGATGCAAAATTCTCTAACTTAGAAATTATATATTGCTTTAATATTTTCATTTTCAAACATTTTGGAGCCTTATTTTAGTAGTAGTTTCATGTAGCAACAGTTACTCTGAAAAGTAATAAAACTAATATTTTTGTGCATTGAGAGTGTTATATTATTCATCAACTCCCATAGACCATACATAATCCTTTTAAACCATTTGCATCCGTGTGTATGCCTGTGTGTGTATGAACACACATATCATAATGAACTGTTTTCTCTGAATGCTGTTTGTGGGCTTGCTATTTTATCATGTCTTTGCTGTGGTGTCTGTGAAGGTTTAAATGAAATTTATAGCATGCATCATGTATTGTAAGTTTGTCTGTCATATAATAATCAGCATGCAAAAACAGCCACATATTTGGACTGTATATTTAAATCTAGCAAGTAATCATATACAAAACAATGCAAAAATGTGAACATTGTATGGCAATTAATAACATCTCTGCCAGTGTAAATACGTTTTTTCCCCCATAAATCATTTCCAGCTTGTCAAAATGGATCTGTGCTGGCAAAGAAACCAGGGTAATGTTTCAATTTTCTCCATCTGGCAAGAAATTTTGTTAGATTTCTTTCTTCCCTTTTTCAGTTATGGAATTTATATGAGCAACTACATATAGTATGATTAAGAAAGGGCGTGGTGTGATAGGATAAAGAACAATGCTGAATATCAGGGGCTTGACTCCGAATAAGTGCCCCAAATTTTATATTCATGTCACACATGAATATAACGGAAGATATTTAGTTGCTGAAGCATAAAAATGATTCCTTTTGTAGCAAAACATTGCTTTCATTAAATAAAGCATAACTTTCTTTTAAAGCATTTTCCCATAAGAACTTGAATATATTTTAACTTGTTTGGAATAATTTCTCATGCTGATTGAGGATGCATTTAAATCTGAAAAAAATTTATCATGTCATTGTAGAGATTCCAGTGGCATGTTCACACACATAAATTTCCAGTGTGGATCTAGGAAAGAGTAAACCCTTTCATGATCCAATGTTTAAAAGAAAACTCAATAGAACAGGCGTATTATATACACAGATTTCTTATAGATATCTAGCAATAGCCAAGTGTTGGTGTTTTAACCACCAAAATATCTGTAATTTACTCTGATCGTGAGGAAATGAATCCATGCATGCACACCAAAATCCATTTATTTTCATATACACTGATGGATAATTTCCAACTTTCTTTTCCTGTTTATACTAGACTGTTCTCAGAGCTCATGCACTGTTTTATTCTGCCTCGTTCTTAGCCATCTATAGTATGCATGGGAAAAGGTTTGATAAAAATGATATGTATTTGAGTATGTGTGTGTGTTTGTGTGTGTCTCACAGAAAACCAAGCACAGCAAAACCCTACTGAAACCTGCCCGAGTAGCGTCCCTTCGCAAATAGCTCTGCACTTGGAAGGGCACAGATAACCTAGCAGCGTAGAAAATATATCTGGTTTGGGACTATATTGTAAGGTCCCTGGGGAAGTTCATTTTTCTCCCCAATTTTTAAAAAATATGGTAATTAACATGGATTAGTTCAGTAATTGCACCCTGGTAAGGAGAGGGAGAGAGGGGTGGGTATGTGGTGGATTCTGGTTTGGATAATTCATGGGCAGATAATCAACAACTGTGAGCACAAACTTCCGGATAAACTTGTACCATGACTGAACTGTATTCATTTCCCCCCCAGGAGGGTGGAGATCAACGCAGTCTCTTTGGGTCACATAACTAAAGCAGCTCATGGGGTTTTTTGTGTGTGTGACTTTATCCATCATGTAGGTCATTGAAGGGATGGCTCCAATGTGTTGACATTAATCACTTAGAGCCAGGGTGCTTCATTGTCACTTACCCTTGTTGCAAATAGTTTTAGCTGCACATATGGAACATTATTTGTCATGCACTCTTCTGAGACCCCTAGAATGTCAGGACACAGCAGATGATTAAAGGATTGAGAAGCAACCTTCACTCTGAATATCTTTGTCTTAAATTGTCAGACCAGAGCTTTATTGCAATATGACAGTTTGGTTTTCTTTCACTTAAGTTTTATGGGTATATGCCAAAAATAACGTGTATAAAACTTTACCTTGAAGAAGTGGCTAGGACTTGGAATTTAAATACAATCAAATAAATAGTTTCTTCCTCTCCTTGCCACCAACATCTTTTCTCTTTTCACTTTCTCTTTCTCCCTATCCATAGGAGGGTCTGTTATTCAATCTAAGGCTATCATCCACTTTTCTTAGGGATTAACTCTTCTTACTTCTTGCTGATCTTGTTTAAATATGATTCCCTGCCTCTGCTGCTCCATCATTCTATTATATTCAAAATACCCCACGTATTGAGTTATGCAGGATTCCTCAAGCTATGCAATAAATGGATTCCTAGATCTACCTATAAATCAATTCCTCAGCATTAAGCCATGATTTCCTATGGATATCATAATGCAACATATATATTTTAAATATTTCTACAAAGAGATTTTTGTTTCCAAAAAATTAATAAAATCATGCTGAGAATTAGACTCAATATTATTATAAATTTTAAAAAGAAAAAAGGAATAATATTGATTCCATATTTAAGTAAAATCTCAGAAACATTTGAATTGAGTGTGCAGTGAGGTTGTAGGCACCAGGGTGTGACGGAGCATGCCAGGGAATGGGGAGGTGGCACCAGGGCCATCTACCTTGCCTGGGGGAGACCGTTTTGCTCTTTCAGGCTGTTCCCCAGCAAGGAGCAGGAAAGAGAGAAAGGACCCTTCGTTTGCCTTTGAGCATCTCAATAAAGTTTTCTCTCTTTCTTTCCTTTCCCCATGACTGAGAAACAACCCTGTAAAACATTCCATTTTTAAAAGGTCAGATTTCCTCTCTTGTCATGAAGCTTTTTGACACTCACTTGCCAGAAGGCAGTGGGCTGGGCCAAATAGCTTCTCATAGCTCCTTTCAGCTCAAGAGTGCTGCTGATTTTTAATCTTCCTCGGTCTGTCTCTATTATCTGTACACACGGGAAACTGACTTGTATGGATCTGTAAATTCTTAAGGAAAAGTTCTTCCTCCATCCGGGTTAATTCTCTGCTAACTTTTCCTTATGCTCACTCAGATCTTTGATTTACGCTTGTGGAAAATCAGGCCTGGATCTGAACAGAGATGGACCAACTACTGATTTTCTTCTTGGTTTGGGGCTACTGACAAAAATTCCTATGTGGAGCCTCTCTTGGGTTTATAATTACTTTGTGAAACTTTCTATCGTCTGAAGTCAGGAGGTCGTCATAGACAATGGGCTGCTATTGCAGATCCATACTTTCAAGGGAATTAGGATGCATTTCCTATTTAAAAAAGTAAAATCAAGTGAAAGATCAAGTTATGAGCATGTAGAACGTTTAATGAACTTGAGAATCAAGGCTTGCAGTGTCATTTCCACACATAGCTCTAGCATATTATCGGAATATGCTCGTATACAACTCTTCATAGAGGCTGGGATCTCTATAGGATTTTTAAAAACTACGTGTTAACATTCATCTGGAGCAACTGAAAAGACGGAAATGAGAAAACATGATGTACTAAGATTTTAGCAATATGACTCCCCCTTCCGATGGCATAGTTTTATTTTTTGCTACTACGTTTAATCATAGCCTAAAGATATAACTTCTAGTCTTCCCAGTCACCCAAGAGGTCAAGTTCATCTCAGGAGGCACCATGAAATAGATTGATCTATCTATTTGCACTTCCACTAGGAGGAAAACTGAGGCATGGAGTGCCTGTGGGATTTGTCTGAAGTCAAAAGTTTGAGACAGTCCTAGAATATACCACCTAAAAGGCAATAAAGCAGAATATTTGCAAGCCCAGGCTTTGAAGTCAGAGACCTAGATTCTGACATTAGCTCTTAGTTAACACCCCAAGGCTTAGTTTCCTCAGCTATAACCTGGACAAATAACACTTGTCTTGTAGGATTTTAGGTGCAGAAACAAAATACAAATAAAACTCTTAGCATAACAGTTCATATATAAGCACTAAATATAACTATATATGATATATAGCTATATTTGTTAATACAGTTTTTCCATCTAATGTAATTTCATTTTAAACTGTGCTGCCTAATTTATTAGACTTGATTGATCTATTGATAGCATCTTTTCATACTTAATAGTATTAATTAGAGTAGAAGAAGGAAAAAGAATGAAACTTAATTTTCCCTAGAGTCCTAAGGGATTTGTGTGGGTCAATTTATTAATGAAATGTGAAGAACATTTGGCAAACCCACCAAATGAGACAAAGCGTTGTAAAGAGCCTTTAGAAAGAATTGGTATCTAATGTTAATGTCTGCGGAATGGAACTGTCATGGGATAATGGCCTTTTGATGGTACAGAAAATGCCAAGGCAGAGATAAGACATTTATTTTGAAAGCACTAGACAATCACCTTTGGATAGTGTCCTTCCACCAGGTCTTTATTTCTAATAGACCAATAATTGATACGGATGTAATTATTTTTCTTGATGGATTTGATATATTAGGCAATGGCCTTGCTCACTCTGTACAGCCATTAAGTTGCTGCATCATTGCTGGTCACCAGGACAAACCTTTTATCTTCTGTTCTCTCCAATCGGGATTCTGAGTATCCGTGATTTTTTTTTCTCTAAATACTAAGTGCAGTAATTACATGAATTAGGGAATTTGGGGCAAGCTAAAACCCCAATCCTTGTGGTGATATAACCATAAGCATATTTTTTAAGTCTTCTGGAAGCAGAAATATGCTTTTTAATGTGTGTAAGACGTAATAAATATTTTCAATGTGGAGTATAGGATTTACCAATGACTGATCTTTTCTGTAAACCTAAAGTACAAAAACTCAAACTCTGTGAAAGTTTGAGTATTTTTGAGTTCAGCTATTTTTGTTGTATAAAATATTTGCTGCCAGGTAACAAGATCAACTACGGAGTCAAATCTGTAAACCTTGTGATATTGAATTCCTTCTTATCCAGAGAAAACCATCATTTATGTGTGTGTGTGTGTGTGTCTGTGAGTGCACACACTAGTCACTAGTGCATGTGACAGTCAATTGTCCAGCACCATAACTGGGTAGCTGGTCATTGTTACTCTTTTACAGAGAGTAATAAAAAGCTAGTCGAATGTCTTTGATTTGTTATTATTAATCTTTCTTCAAGGAAACCTGAGACAAGGTGCATGGTTTGAATTGACTTTTTATTTGGTATGAGTATGGTAATTTCATCCACACACTATCTTGAATGTACACATTTTAACTTAATGGATTTCTCAAGAGTCAAGTTATGGCCTTGCTACAATTAAGTTCATCCCATAGTTATGTAGGATAAAGACACAAAAAAAGAAGTCTTTTGACCTTCCTTTCCAGGCCTACCTATAAACTCCAAGAGAGCTCAAATGGCAAGAGGAAGATTTCATCTCTCTCCTGTCCTGAACTTCTCTGATACATGTCTTGAATTTTTATTCAAATTACTTTGGGTTTTAATTTATTCAGTCAAATGTCAACCAAGTGTTGTTTATCCTGTGGATTACATTCATGCTCACTGCAGAATTCTCTAACATTTTGATTTCTAATTATTTTCTTGTTTATCCATGTGGTAGGATGTTTTGAATATTACCTTCTGACCACTGACCAGTTGGAATTATAATTTTCTCTCTTTCCTAAGCATCTGGTAGTGAAATATGGCAAGTGTGCAGTCTTAGCAAATCTAACAACTGCACTGCCACCACATTTATTCCATATAGCATTGTCTTCCTTATTTATTGTGCTTAAACATGCCAATGCATTGTGGCTATTGGAACTGAGCCCTGCACACAGTGTGTAACTGCAGCCCTCCTAGGATTCCTGAGCACAAGGCTATGCAAAAAAAGTGTTGAGGTACATCTCCAAGGAATTTCAAACTAGCAGAAAAACAAAGTTAATTCAAGAAGCTGTGAAACTGGTTCTACAACAGAGATGAACCCTGACCTCCTGCCTGCTCTATTCCACTGTCTCTCACACTATTTTTAAAACTGTTTCCTTCTACTGTCTTCTGGCCCAACCCTTTTTCTCTCTCCCTGTATATTATTTCCGGAGTTACGGACTAGTATCAAACCTCTCCTCTGTCCCTGATGACCAGGCTGATTTAAACTTGGGATGGGAAGAGATGCATGGTATTGGGCAATGGTGGTGTAACCACTTGGAAAAGACATTAAATCAAAGAGCAGGGAACCTGGGTTACATCAGAGTGAAGAGATCAGTCAGCGTAGTCAGTGGCAGGGAAGATCACAGTCTATTTAAAAAAGGGATGAGTTTGGCAGGGTTAAAATGTACAGTATAAAGAAGCAAAGTAGAGAGGTGAATCTGGAAAGCAATCTTGGGTTCAGATTATGAAGACCTTGGGTGTCAGGCTAAGGAATCCAGCATTAGCATCTGGAGAGGAAGAGTTAATGGCGTTTCCAAACAGATGTGGGATACAAGTAGATTTATGTTTTAAGAAAGGGCCTTGGGAAGCAGTGGGAGAAAGACCTAGAGAAAGTAGAGGCTGAAACCCGAGAAACCCACTTAGGAGAATGTTATAATACTCAAGGTAAGAGATGATAAAGGCCTGAAATGAAGGGAGAGAAGAATCCAGAATGGAGAGATGTTTATACGTTAGGATGGACTGGATATGGTGATTTCATTAAAGATTCCATTCAAAAAATACCACTGATTGAGTGGCTTAAACAACAGAAATTTTTTCCAGTCTGGAGTTTAGAAGTCTAAGACCAAGGTGTCAGTCACACTTTCTCTGAAGGCTTTATAGAAAGATCTGTTCCAAGTGTGTCTTCTAGCTTCTGGTGATTGCTTGGTTTGTGGGAGCGTAATTGTAATTTTCAGATGGTGTTCCCCCTGTGGACATGTCTATCTCTTTACCTGGTATTCTTTTTATAAAGGCACCAGTCACTGGAGTAGGGTCTCAACCTATTCCAGTGTGATCTCATTTGAACTAACTTCATCGGTGCCAACCCTATTTCCCAATAAGTTCACATTCTCAGATATTGGGGGTGAAGACTTCAACATATAAATTTTTAGGGAGCAAAATTCAACCCATAACAGTCTGTAACATTAAAAACCACAGCATAGAAACTCTACTGAGTTTCCAGGCTAGTTGCCCTGCCCTGTGGAATTTAGATTTAAAACTATAACATCAACTCTGACCTGAATTTCCAACGTGCCGTTGTCCTACGGATTTCAGGCTTGTCCACTCACATCTGTCAACTCACTCCCTTCTCAGGGAGTGGCAGTGGCAGCTCCCCTGCGCCCCACTAATCAATCAGTTTATTTATCTATCTTTCTATCTATATGTCTGTCTATCTAATTAGTTAAGGTTCTCCAGAGAAACAGAACCAATAGGATAGATAGATAGATGATAGAGTGACAGTCTGTCTGTCTGTCTCTCTTTCTCTCTCTCTCTCCTTACCTACCTATCTATTGATTTATCTATTCTATTTCTCTGGAGAAGCCTGACTCATATAGTGGAGAAGGCTGAGTACTTTTTGAGGGGCTGGAAAAGATAGAAAAGGATAGTCAAAGTTCTTGAGAGCAGGGCAAGATTCGAGCCCCAGAAAGGAGTGAAAAAAAGGAAAGCAAGGAGGAAAATACGGCATATTTTCTGAGGTCTTAGGATGTATTTCTATCACCTCAATATTATTTCTATCTCACTTTGCAACTTCACAACTAGAACTAGGCTCAACTAACACTTGCCTGACACACTGAAAAATGGTACTCTAATCGAACTGAAAACACTAGGTCAAACCATATGAAATTGCTGACATTTGACAATTTATTTTTTTTTGCCAGCCAAACCAGTAATTTTGTGTAGTTCAATGTAATATAAATTATTTATAAATGTAGACTCCACTTAGAAATACAGGCTGTTTTCTTGAATATCCCAGGACTTAGTCCACGTGTGAAATTTGAGAGAGGTGGAGTCCATGTGATCAGAAGTTAACCTTGTCCTGGTCAGAGAGAAGCATTGTGGGTAGGCCACCAGGTCAGCACATTTAAGTATATCCATTTAAAGGCAATAGCTAACTGCAGCTAATAGTTATCACATGTAAACACTGTGAAGACACAGTTCGAGACCTATGACATATTATTCCATTCATATCTCACCAAACACTGGGAAATAGGTACTATTATAATTACCATTTTATAGTTGAGGAAACTAGGGGCTAGAGAGTGGAAGTGATTGGCCCAAAATGGTGGATCTAGGAATGAGTCCAGGCATATCTGGACTAAGAGCTCACATTCTAACATCTTCTGCTATTAATATTTTACTCAGAATACAGCATGTAGTCACCGAGAGCTGGTTCAAAAGGGAACTGGAAGTCTAAAGGCCATAAACAAAAGCTAGTAATTCTATAGATAAGAGCAGAGGACCAGGTACTAAGGATAACAGACGAATTTTGCTAAAAATTTTTACTGCTACTTCCACTGTGATGTCTGCCCTTCATTCATTTGAAAACTATTTATTAAACAGTACTATGTGCCAGGCCTTGATGTAGGTAAGCGGGAATCGTCTCTGAAGAAGGCAGACAAAGATCTCTGTACCTGAGGAGCTCAACTCCTCTATAGGGAGACAGAAAATAAACAATAACTATAACAAAAAGAAATGATCTAGTGTGTTATAGGTGGCAAGGACAGGCACAAAATACAATATAGATGAGTCGGGGGTTCAGGGGTACTGTGGTGGGATGGGAGGTGGGCAGGAGTCAGCATGAAATGGCATAGGCAGGGCTGCCTTTGTTGAGAAGTGTAATGTGCGGAAAGATGTGAAGGAGGGAAGAGATGAATCAGGTAGATCTCAGAGAGAAGAGCATTCTTAGCAGAGTAGAGGCACCGAGGCCAGAATGTGCTGGCATCTTCTGAGAGCAGTAATGAGGCCCAGCCTGTCTGAAGCAGAGTGAGACTCTCTCCCACAGCAGATTGCTAGAGGGAGGCCAGGCAGCACTGGGCCTCATAGGCATTGGAATGACTTTGGCTTTTACTCTGGGTGAAATGGGAAATGAGGAACCCCTGCAGGGTTTTGAGCAAGAAAGGGATATGATCTAGCTTACACTTTGAAAAGGATCACTCTGGCTGCCGTGTTAAGGAAAGCCATAGAGGATTTAGTGCAGAATCCAGGAGAGTTTGGGGGACCATTTTAGTAATGCAGACAAGAAATGACGGTGGCCAGGACGAGGTGGCAGCAGGAGAGGAGATAAGCCGTCACAGGATTCTTGATGTATTTTGAAGACAGAGTGGCAGGAATGTACGGTGAAGAGAGGAATCAAGATGACTGCAAGGATTTTGTCTGAGCACCTGGAGAAAGGAGTTATCAACTGACCTGAGAGAGCCGTAAGTGGAGCAGATCCTGGGGCGTCTCATGAGTTCAGCTTTGGGCATATTGAGTTTAATACGCCTGTTATATGTCTGGGTAAAGATGTTGAATGGGCAGGTGGATGTTTAAGTCTGGAGTTGGAAGAGGGAGGTCCAGACAGAGATGTGAAATTGGGAGGCTTCGACATAAAGATGTTCAAAACCATGAATCCTGGGCTATGTTGCCAAGAAGTGGCTCTAGCTAAAGAAGACAGGAGGCTCCAGGGTGGATCTCTAGAACTTACCATACCCCTTGCTGGCCCCTGACAATAAAAAGTTAATGAGGAGAGAAACTGGCAAAGGAGACCAAGAAGGAATGACCAGTGAAATTGGAAGAGAATCAAGAGAGTTGAGTGCTTTGACGTTGGTGTGAAAGCAGAAACCTTGCACGCATTTTCACTTTCCCAGCCTGTGGTTGAATGCAAAGGATTCTGAGGACCTAGAGGAGGGCAGAGTCATGAGATGTGAGGAGCCAGGTCACTGGATGATTGTGTGAAACCGAGGCCCCCCCTGCCAACCTGGACTGTGATGAAGGCAAGATGCAACATTTACTGTATTAGGCTTCTGAGATTTGGTATTTTTTTTTTAAGAGCTGCTAGCAATAGCCACTGCTAGCAACAAAATACTATTTTAAAAAATAAACTTTCAAAAATTTATCATCAGATTTATGCTTTGTTGAACTAGGTCTGAAAAATTATTCCAAGTAAGATGCTGCAGCAACCCTAGGCTCTCAAGGTGTTGACCCGGCATCAGCCAAGTTTTGGCCAAGCCTAGTTCCATTTTGGACTTCTGTGAACAGAGACAGTTAATGGCTTGTTCCTGTTGGTCACCTTTAATTGGATCATGAGAATAACTATTATTGATGGGAAGCTGTCAGTTGGTTTTTAAGGTCCATCATTAGGGTTGCTACATCTTTGATTGATGGGTATGGTTAAAGAAAAATGTCCACTTTCCCCCGAGTGCAGAGATTGGAATTGCATTTGGAGAATTGATTGAAAAATTGTTATTGTAAGCCTGAGGTTGATCGCATGGGCCCTATTTGAGGCATATGTACCCAAGACTATTCGTCCTCAAGTTTGTAAAGTCTAGCTAAAAAAGGACAAGTCTGAATATCTATTACCATGGTTTCCCAGCACTCTTAGCATAAAACCCATGGATACCACCGTGGCCTGCGCGGCACTACCGCCGCCAGGTTCCTGCTCTGTTCCTACCTCCCTCATGCTGGCCCCTTGCTCTTCTGGGACTGGCATCACTTGCTGTCTGCACAGGTCCTCTCTATGCTCCTTTTGTGCCGTCCACGCAGACGCTCACATGACTTCTTTCATGTCATTCTGACCTTTGGTCTCCCTGGCCACTCTACCTAAAACTATAGCTCCCATTGCTGTCTGCCCACTTGCTCTAGCTTCCTTTCTCTTCACAGCATTTGTTACTAACAGACATTAGGTTGGGTAGCTATTTCTTTGTTTATTGTTTGTTTCTCTCACTAAGATGTAATCTTCCTGAGGGTGCCAGCTTTGTCTTACTCACTGCCGTATCCCCAAAGCCTAGGGCTGTGCCCAGGACATAGTAGGAGCTTGGCAAATATTTGTCCAATAAATGAATGAATGGATGAATAAATGCTTATGGTCATCTGATTTCTCCAAACATCCTTATCTAATGTTAGGAGAGACTAATTGTTCTTTTCTTACAGTACAAAAATACCATGATAGCCAACCTAGTTGGGGCTTGAGAATAAGAAATTTCAGAAAATCTGGAAAACAATGCTTTTGGCCCCAATCCCTTTCACACCCTCCTCTCTGTCCCTGACTACGTCTGTCATATTTCATTTATTTACTCAATACTTATATAATAAATGTATATTGAGCATCAATTCTTTTCCTAATTTAATAAAGGGAAAAAACTCCACCTTTATGCTGATATCACATGTAGTGGAAATAGTATCATGAATCAGATGGGCTTCCTTCAAAAGAGCAAAAACCCACGGGCTGTTGTTCAAAACTTTTCAGGACCCCAAAGCAGGGAGGGGGTGGGGAACAAGCCCTGTCTGCATTAGTTACTATTCAATTTGTAACCATGGAATCTATTGGTTTTCACATTTCCATATTTTTTAGGCACATTAACAACCACAAGGAAAAATATTAAATGTGAAAATGGCTAGATATGTGTCAATGGAAAGTCTGCTTAGGAAATGCTTCCTGCCTCACCGATTCGCAGAGTGCTGACTTACATGATTTTATAAACTCGGTTACCCGCTCGCACAGTTATCTAGTGCTTAAAATGTAATAAGAGTTAGAGGCTTTTTTCTTTGTTTTTGCTGTGAAAAACTGTGTTTCCTTTAGAGGAGCTCACAATTTATATACTGAAAATATATAAAAGAATTATGTGTCAACAAAATGGTGTTTAAGGTTTTAAATCATCCTAACAGTCAGCCCTGAGACTTCCTCTCTAGACATCTCAGAGACTTTATGAAAGTTTTATTCTACAATTCCCTGCTTGCCTTTACTCTTAGCTGCTTCTTCCAGCTATTCATATAGTTTGAAAAATAGAGTTTATATGCTTTAAGTTGCAAGGCATTTAGAATTTTCATAATCTCTTTATTGTGGCTGAAGCAGTCAAAAAATGAAGTCAACTGTTGATAATATTTTACTGTGCCTTTACTAGATTAACTGGGGCAAGAAGTTAGAACTTATGGAATTTTTAATACTCAAATTTTTAGGAAGCCCTTATTATGAGCAACGTGCAGGATAATTAAATTAGTTTCAAAATAGTTGGTGAAGATCAAAGAGCACAGTGATAAGGATGCCTTATAAAGAATAGATACTGAAAGTAAGGTTCTTGAGATTAAGAATTTTGTGTTAATTATTTTTGTTTTGTATCTTTCATTGCATGTAGCAGTATGCTAAGCACATAGTAAGTGATTATTATTAATTCCTGGTTTAATTAATCTATAAAAGTATAATCAAGAACTATACATAACATCACATTTCAGGTCCCATTTTTTACAAGACAGAGAATAGTATGGAAAAATTTCCTTTACATAAGTGTCAGTAAAGAATGAGATATCTTTAGGTAATTGATGAGGCAAATGTACTTTTTCTTATTGTTTTGTACAAATTCCCTCAACATAAGCTTACATTGCAGCAGATCCTTATCACCTGCTCTCTTGGCCCTCTTCCCATTTGGTTTCTATTTATGGATTTTGATATCTATTCTATTCAGTGTTTACTATGTTCCAGATACTATACATGTTCATTACCCTTAGGAAGCTTTTAGTCTAGTGACTAAAGACCAATGAGAAAAGAGGAAAATCAAATTCTGTTTTGTTTAGACTCTTATTTGTTAGAATTAAGACTCAGCTCATACTTCCTTATGTGTTAGAGACATTATTATAGTGATTGTCATAAGAAGATAAGATTATAAAAATCCAGGGAAATCTGAGCCAGTAGATTTCAGGAAGAGCAGAATCAAAGGGTGGTTCTGGATCCAGGTGGCCCTGTGGTGTCACTAGTTTCGGAACAGGGGTTCGTGAGTCTTCACTTCTCTGAATCATACCTTCTGCTTACTTGTGGTTTCTACTCTCTTAAAAATTGTGAGAGACCAGTCATAACTTTTTCCTACATCATGGGCTTTTAGAATGTGCCCCTGCTTCTAAGCGTGTCTCTGCATTTCTTCATTCAAAAAACCTAGAAAGATGATGGAATTGGTCCAGCCCATGGTTTTTCAAAGCAACCATGGCTGCCCTTAGACACTCTGGGCCTACCCCTAAATCAATTAACTGTGAAAAGAGGGTAAGGTCACATGATAAAAACATGTCTAAGTGCTGTGTATTCATTATAAGCTGAGGAAGGAGGCATAGCACAGGCACTCTGCTGATATGTCTAATTCCAATTCAGCCTTGTAAATGCCAAGATGTGATGGTGCACAGAATTCTTTAAGGACACAGAACTAGACCACTTTGTCGAGTCTAGGGATAATCAGAACAGACCTTTTGGGAAAGATGACAACTAAAGTTGAGTTTGAGTTAGCTAGGTGAAGAAGTGGGGAGCTTTATTAGGCAGAGAAAATGGCATAAATAAAAACTAAGGGGAGGAAGAAATATGTTTCAGGGACTGAACCCTATATGTTTTAGTGAATATTTCTGAAACTTGAATTTTTAACTTCAGAGTGGTGGGAGATAAGAATAGAGCAGGTTATGATCCATGTTAGAATGTATAGTGAAAATAATAGAAACCATTACTTTGTGCAGAGGAGTGGCGAGGTTATATTTACATTTTAGATTCATCATCCTGGTGGCAGACGGAAGATGTATATGAACATGGCAAGAGTGGCAGCAGGGATATAAGGTGGGAGGATAGTTCCGGTAAGAGATTGAAGGGATCCCAACTAGAAAGTGCAGACAGGAGTGGAAAGGAGGTACTATGTTAAAGCAATACTTCTTGAGTCGAATCAACTATACTTGGTAATTCATTAAGATGTGGCAGGTGAAGAAGAGGAAAAAGTCTGGGTTTCAGTTGACAAAGTTGGTGGATGGCAGTATCATTACTTGAGATGGGAAATAAACAAAGGAGAGTAAGTCTTGGGGAAGGGTGTTGAGAAAGAGCTGAGACAGAAAGAGGATGCCTGGGAACAAGGTAGGGAAGAAGTAAGTGACCCAGATGAAGAGGGAGAGAAATGGCATATTAACCAACGAGGTGGTCTATCCAGCTTTTCTCCATATTACTAAGAAAAAGTACAGTTGGAATTCGCCTAGGTAGAGTAAGTATGAAAGGGGAAATGTAAAGGTTCCTCCCCAAAGGGATTTAGACTCAGTCACCCAATCACAGATGACTACACCACCGGGTGTTCTAGTAGCCCCACCTGATATTGGCAACCTAAGACTTGCTGGACCACCAATAAAATTTATTCCTATTGACCTTGATGAAGTAATAGGAGAGTATTCATTAAACTAACCGGGAAGGGTAGTTTGGAACACAAAGCACATTATTCCTTCTTTGAACCAGTATCTACTGTGCGGTATACTCTGTTAAATAACTTAGAAAGCAAAATTTGCTTGCTGCCTATAAATGACTCAGGAAGTGGAGAAATATTCATGTTAGAAAACAAAAGAAGAAAAGAAGGCAAACTACCAATACAACAGAATAAATAATTGATTTGTTTTAGGTGAGAATGGCATAGTGAGACTACAGACTGAATAGGATTCAACAATGTAAATAAAAGCAAGTGTGATATTGAAGTATCTAAATAAAAGTATAGCATATAAGAACAAGCAGTGGTTCTTCATCTTCCTAGGAAGTCAGATTTCTAATTGAATAGAAATCTTTAACTATATAAACTAAAGTTCTTTGATTCTTATCAACAGAAATAGACTCTGGATAATATTTAGGAGGAGTTCACTTATAAGTAATAGAAAAATCAAAATGGCTTGAACAATAGAGGAAATCTACTACCTCATGTAACTAAAAAGTTCTGGTGTCTGGCCCTTTATGATATCTCCAAGCATGTGATTGCTTTTTTCTTTTCATTATGGTTTTCACAGTGCTGGCCTCATGCTAAGACGGGTTCCTCTTATGATGGTAAGGCAGATGCTGACACAGCTAGGGCTTCATGCTTTCCATCCATGAGAAAGGGAGCATATTTTAACATAATTCCCGCTGAAGATAGAGGTAACCTCTTGCTTAGAATCCCCAACAAACATGTCTTATGTTTGATTGGTCCAAATTCAGTTATATGTCCACTTCTGAACCATTTACTGTGGCCAAAGGAAGGAGACATGATAATTAGCTCGAGCCAATCAAAATCCACTCTTAGCGAGATGGAGTTGATTCCACGCCAATTGCATGGCTGGGTGTCTAGAGCCCTGCGAGAAAGAAAGCAAGGGGGGCGGGCAGTTTGCATGCAGGAGAGACGACCAGCTCATGTCTACCATATTAACTTAAGCGGGAAATGAATGTTTTGGAAGACCCGTAGGGTAGTTCTGCCTGGTGCTTCAGTTTTCTGAATGAAAGTCTGGAAAATCCATCGAAGACATAGGACAGGTATTTGTCAGCTTCTGGGGTCTAGGGGCTGAGGTAACAGGAAGTAGTTGACAGTCATTTCAGCTCACACTGCCAGAATGAATGATGCCCACTGCTTTTCCAACCTTGTTTTACTCTGTACGAGAGTCAAAGTCACAGCACAGAGAACTGACCAAGCTTGGTTCACGTAGCTCACAATTCAACTAGGAGAGGTCAGAGAAACTTGACTGATGATCCCACCAGAGCTGTCCATCATGGGGGAGAGATAGTTTGTCCCAAAGACACTGGGGATAGTTTTCTAATTAAAGGTGGAAAGGGTCTAGTTTGCCAAGCATAATGGTCCATTGCATGTATTACTAAATTCCAAATATAAAAGGGATATAGAATGGCAGAATGAAATAAAGAAGATAATTACAGGACAAGTAGTTTTTGATAGAAAATGCATCAATTCAACAAGTTTTTATTGAGCATCTAATGTATATAATGTGCCATGTTGATATGAAGATTTATAAGATACGCTTTCTGCTCTTTTGTAGGATGCAAGGAGTTTTAGAGCTAGGAGGAAAGAAACTTAAAGATCATGCAACCTGACACTTCTTTTAAAAAGTGAGGAAGAGGAAAACTAGACTGAAGAAGGTCAAATGTGAATATTTGACACAGATGGGACGAGACTCCTAAACTGCATCATTCTTTCCTTCTAGGATCTTTCTCTCATGCTTTACCTACTCAGTTAGTCACTAAAATGGTCATAAACAAAATGCATTCCAGAGAAAGGACCCCAGCATTATCCTGTGTTGGAGGCAAGGCTAAGCAGTAGTTGATATCGTTATTAAGAGGCACCATATCAAAATGGCACTAACCATTCAGTCACTTCAAAAAGAGTCCTCAGTTAGAAGAACAAGAGAGCTTGCTCCAACCAAGGATCTTTCAGCAGAGAGGTGATGGCCAGTGAAGGCAGTGCTTGGCACTCCTTTTCTGAGGACTAAAACAATTAAAAATAAGATAAAATAACTATTTATATGCTCTGAATGACTTCCATACAGTTATACAGCAATACAGAAGAGGGTGAGACATCTTGGATCACAAGCATGTTCTCTGACTTCTAAAGATGCCCTCTTTCCCTAAGATTCTAGAGCTTCAGCCTCTATTGTATTTTAGCTCAGTGAATTCTTTTCATGTGCTCCTTTTAATCTGTTTGCTACTGTAGTACATTTAAACATCAGCAGATGGGGCCCTTGGTTCCTGTGAAGAATGTCAGGGCTTGAATTTTGTTAATGTCTGTGGTCTGCATGAATTTTTCTTGCTGCTTTTACAGCATGTTAAATTTGCACTCTTTATAGTTCACAAACCTTTATATAATCAAGAAAAATAAAACTCAGTAATGACAAGAAATTCCTTTTTATCCCCCTTCTGCTGTTCTATAGAGAGAAGTTAGATCTGTTTACAAATGGAAAAATGAGAATAACACAATGTTGAGACAATAGCATTTTGAAAGAGCAAGAGAAGTCACTGTCAAGATTAATCTGTTGTCCTTCACTCAGGAAGCTGTGGGGAAAGGTTTTGCTGCATGGGACCACAGGTGATGGCTTGGTTGCATCCAAGGTTACTCTGACTCTACGTTATTTTCTTTCCTCTCTCCTGAATTTCATTTTATGAAGACATTGTGTGAATTGGCTGTGTTTTAGCACTTGACAGTGATTATTATTTTTTTAAGTGATGTTTGTCGATAGTCCATAAAGGAAACAACCAGTCATCTGATTCTTGCACCTGTTCAAGTGGGTAACTTTCAGCTTCTTAAAGGTGAGATCCTTTCCTACCAGAAATGTAACAGCTCTTTGAGGAAGGAGTGTAGTTTACCGGGCAGAAGAGATGACAGCGTTTGGTCCTCGTGGAGTCCTCTCTTGATTTTTCTGCCTAGCTTTGTAGCGTGACCTTGCTCTTGAGAATTAATCATTGTTTCTCTTGTGCCCCCAAAATGGGATGACCCAGAATTTCATTTTTGGTAAAGTTCTGTGAGATACTGGAACAAAAATGTTTCCTGTGTGCAAAGCTTGATAATGTAAATACTTATTTCAGTGTGCTTACTGCATCTCTTATTAGTATGATTTAATTGATAGATTGAAAGTATCTTCCTTAGTTTAATTAATATTTGTGTTGTAAATAAGTGCTTATGCTTGGACAGATCTTAATAGCAGATTAAAAACACGGTGAGAAGACTAAGGGTATATCAATGGGAGAGATAAAATTGGGCCTCTTTTTTGTCATTATCCTGAGTTTAAACAAATAGGTCTGTTGTCCAGCATTATTGCCACCTCTTGAAAACTGATGTTTTCGCTTGAAAGACCTCCTATGTATTTTAATTGTGACCTAATGTAGCAAATTGGGATGCAGTTTGCAGATTTAGGATTTATAGAGTTTACACTGATGAAACTAATGTATTACTTCTGGGTAGAGATGATGTTTGCCTGTGGTTAGCCCGAAGCAAATTTTAGGAAGGATGTGTTCATTTTTTCCCTCCTTTTGTGCTGACATGCTAAGTGATATATACGGAAATTGTGTGTACTACTTGTGCTTTAGTCTCAGGAACTGCTTGTGGGCAAATTTCATTAGTACTTGATTAGTACTTGCGCTAATTAGGCCAGGCACAATTTTGCCTCCAGTTGTAGTATGATGAGTTAAGGCTGGTCTGAAAAAGTGGCCCTAAATGCATGTGTTGGAAACCCACAATACCCATATAATCCCATAGAGAATTCTCACTTCATTCCCCCATTAAGGGTCTAAAAAAGTGGAACAGAGCACTCCATTTCCAGCGCAATTTGAGTTCCCTCAGATATGTGATATGCTAATGTTTAGATTAAGCAGATGGCAAGGAAGGCAGTTGTTAGTTGAGGATTGTTTTTCTCTTTCTGCATATTATTTTCACAAAAACAGTTTAAGAGGTAAGTTACTCTACCTCCTCCCTTTGCTTTTTTTTGAATTAAAAAAAAAGTTAGAAGTCCTTGGTCGTATCATCATCATCCTATGTGCCCAAGTGCACTCATCTTATTCTGGGTTGTGGAATGAGAGTGGTTTCATTGTTTGCTGAGAAAACTTTGCTGTTTTTATTATTTCAAAGAAAAGAGAGAAAGGTCCTGGCTGAGGCAAGGAAGAGAGAGGAGGTGAATTTGGAAACAGAACCTGCTTGGAACAGAAGAACAGCTGTTTTGCCTCATTCTACATCTCTCATTTCTCCTCTGGGCTTGGCAATATAGTCCCTGATTCTCCTGTATTTCTGTGGTCCTTTTCCTCTTGGCTTCTCCAAAACTTCTTTTTGCTCACCATACTTCCTTTGCATTCTTAGAGTTTTCCACCTTTGGTTTTTTACATACAGTATGATGTGGCATCTTAATAACTTTATATTAAAAAAAGAAAACAAAACCCTTGGTAACTTCCAAAATTCCTCCAAGCTTGCCCAACCTCTCACAAATGAAAAGGCAAAAGTTTTAAATATCAAGTTCCATCATTTATAGAATCATAAAATTTTAGAGCTAGCACTAGACATCATTTCATCTCACTTTTTTTTATTTTAGTAAGAGATTTTCTTGGGATTTTGGAGTGGCAAGAAAAGATAGACGTGGGAACAGAAAAGAGAGAGGGAAAGGAAGAGAAGTTTGGAGAAGTTTTGTTCCTCAATGTGTTTTTAATGCAATTCCCTTTGAGGACTTTTCTAGAGACTGTAAAAAATATTTAATTGCTTTTCAATTATGTTGGATACAAGGCTAACATTTCTTTGAATATAACTCCTAGCTATGTTCAGCTCCAGGGCAGTTGGCTCAATTGGGTTAAGGAAGCAAATCTGCAAACCATCCCTCTCTTGCAGCCGTCTTCTTCTTTTACCTAGGGACATAGCCTTCCTTTTAGCCAAGACCTCTCACTGGTCTCTGGATCTTACTTTCTTCCTTAGTTCTTAAGAACATCAGTTACCAACTTCACCTTCCCCCTGCGTTGCTGCCTTGCTCATTTTTTCCTTCTCCACTAAATTATTATCCTGCATATTTGTAATATGCAGGATACAAGATGCTGAGATCATGCATACCCCTTCTGATATCACCCTCATTTCTTTACTCTCCTTTTAACAATGATTTGTAAGAGTGTTTTCTATGCCGGTCATCTTTGTCTTAATTTTCTTACCTCCTATTTATTCTTTAACCCATTGCAATCTGGTTTCTGTTCCTTCAACTGAACTACTCTTGATAAGACAAGAAAGTATGTTGGTAATGACAGATCAGATCTTGTTTTTCTGTTTTTATCTTCATTGTCTCTCAGCAGCACTTGATACAGTAGAGCCATGACCCAGCCCCCTTTTTGGAAACTTCCTTCTTTCTAAGTTTTTGTGATGATACACTCTTTGTTTTCTCCAACCTCTCTGGCTCTTTTATCTTATTTTCCCTTTTGGTCAGAAACCAATGTCTATTTTGTTTACTTTCTGTACAATGCCTAATACTGAATCTGGTATATAGTAAGCTCTCAAAAAAATATTGGTTAAATGAGTGAATTAAATAGTCTTAGTACAACAAGCATGATGTACATGCTCTAGAGATGAGCTATACGATATGGTAGCCACTAGCCATATGTGATTATTTAAATTTAAATTAATTAAAATTAAATAAAATTAAAAAATTCAGTTCCTCAGTTATGGTAACCACATTTCAAGTACTCAATAGCCACATGTGACCAGTGGCGAACCTATTGCACACTGCAGTTTTTTAGAGCACTTCCATCATTGCTGAAAGTTCTTTTGGCTGGTGCTATTCTACAGAGTTTAAATTTAAGTACACTTGCTGAAGCCTGGACCATGTAAGTCATAAGGTCATGTAGAAATTTGGACAAATTATTGGATCTCTCTACAATACTACAAAAACATGGGATAAATGGTTTACTAGGACAGGGAGATATAGCTATTATAAAGCAGGGGAGTGTAGTATCCTAGTTAAATGCATAGGATTTGTGATGGACAGGCTTGAAAACGAATCCTACTATACCATTTGATAGCTGTATGTCAAGGGCAACGGTTCCATCCATTTTGCCTCTTTGCACCTCAATTTCCTTAACTGGTTACTAATGGTATCTTTCTCATAGGATTGTTGCAGAAATTAAAGAGGTTGATGCATATAAAGTACTTAGTATTGTTCTTGACACAAAATGAGAGCTCTGTAAATGGCAACTGGTATTATTATTGTTGTTATTACATATATCTTCAGGATGGAGGCACACACCTACTAATCTCTTCCTCCATTCCATCAGTGCTCTTTAACCTGGATGTATTTTTTCCAGATAATATACTAACAGTGAGTAAAGAGTCACACGTTCTAGGCAGATATGTCAGAAGACCAGGATTGGAATGAAAAAGTCTTGAAGACCAAGATGTGCCTGGAAAATTTTGCTGCAGAATAGATAGAATCTTTTAGGACCATGCATTTTCAGTTTGGATTTCTGCATCTACCAGAGAGGTTGGCGTAAGCAGCTTCTACCAAGAGTTCACATGCTCCCCGCCAGATACTACAAAGTCAAACATTTGTTTCCTTTGGGCTGACAGCACAAGGAAAACCTATTGTTTTTGCCTAGTTGGGAGAGCACCTAACTAAAGATAGGCAATGGATTCCCCAGTGCTTCTCTAGTGGATTCTATAAGTTACTTTATAAGGTATTGTCCAATTAGTTCTCTGTAACATGGGGATAACCACCCACAATTTTTAGTTTCATCCCAAGAATGCTGGAAAGTTCTTTGCAGGAACTGACAGAGTCTCTGAAGAAGCACTCTGCAAGTACTTGTCACTTGCATTTTGACATTTCTGACTTACTGTACTCCATAAGCATGAATTTAGAAATTCCTTTAGGAAGGATTTACATGTCACAAAATTTTAGAATAGGTATGACTATCATTTGTAGTCTCAGCTTCAGATTTTCTTTCTTACTAGAGACTTAGCCCAGGTCAGCAGCAATTTCTATGAAAAGAATTGGTTTGCAATGCTTTAACATAGAAAGTGGCTCTGACACACCTGTTTAGGGACTTGCTAATTTCATAAGTGTAGTAATTTGAGCAAATCACATGTGAAATACTTTTTTTAAAAACATCATTAGTAGCAAGAGCCCTGGTTGCCTGCCTCTATTCTCACCCTCTGTATCACCAGACCCAGCTACTATTAGATTCTATAATGAGCTGCTTCATTTTCACAAGTTCTCATGGTCAGCTTTATAAAAATTAGTGTTTTAATTCAATTTGATGCCTACCAGAAATAATAAGATTGTTTCAATTTCACATTGTCTTTTGTTCAGATGTGTATACAGATGACTAAATTCCATATTTCTAGCTTTCTATCATCTTCCTGATCTCTGTGCCTGCCTAGTTCCCTGGGTGAGGACTTGAAACCAGTGAGGTACTCAAGGCCATGGTCCCATAAAGCCCTTCTAGCCTTGTCTGATGGTTCTGTCACAAGAAGTACAACAGGATGTCTGTATAGTTCAGGGCAAACCTTTTCCAGAAAACAGCTCCATCCAGCGTTGCCCTTTTCGAGATGGTAGAGTGCACCACCTTCCTTTGTAAATAACAGCATACTGTTTAGGCTTTAACTGCACAAAATTGGATTGGCAATTGAATTATAGGCAGAATTTTGACTGGGTGTCACAAAAGATGGTTTTCTAAGTCAATGCAGAAAAAGATTACCTTGTAAACCTTTGCCTCTTTTTTGCAATGATATTTCCATCAACATTCACCTTTTTTTTAAAAAAAAGCAGATAATTTTACGATTTGAAGCATATGGAATGCTCTTTATATAGACCTAAAAGATGAAAAAGATGAAATGTTTTCTTCTCTGTTGCTGAAATAGCCAAAGAAAGAGGAGGAAGACTGATAGACAGCAGCCTGTCTCCCATGGGGAATATATTAAACACCCTTGATAACAAGAATGTTCGCTCCAGGGACAAAGAGTTAGTTCATTTAAATGATTATTACTTTGTCTCACTTGTTTTTTTTTTTTTGTATTTTTCTTTGAGCCACTGTTTCCGTCCTTACCAAGTATTTACAATTTCTTTCAAGTGAGATCAAATGGGATTGCACTTCCTGTTTCATGGGGGTTGGCTCCTCCATTGAAAATTATGGGTGCCAAGCAGAAAGAATCGGGTAACCAAAGGGAGATTTCTCCCTTTAGAAGGAAAAGCTGCATTTTAGTTGAAAAGGAAAGACAATGCAGCTGTTTTGAGTAGCTTACATCTTTAGAAATGCTAATGAATGTGATTGAATTTCACTGAAAGTGGGGCCGAACAGTGCAAGTCAAAAAGAAAAGGGACTTTTGAGGAACTAGTCTCATTTAGAGACAAAGATCTTATTTACAGTAACTTTATCCTAAGATCTCCATTTGCATTGCTCCTAATTTAAAAATATAGAGGCAAAGCAAAAATGTTCACCTAGGCTTTTGGCTTGTCTCAGTTTTCTCTAAATGTCTTTTTCGGGAGAAACATTGTTCTCAAATAATAATCCATTCAGGAAATTTGGTTATCAGATTCCGCTAGCCCATCCTTGCTTAATTGAATAGGGTATACACAATTAAGAAACAATGCAGGCAGCAAAAGGAGACACTTGCCTCTCTTGGCAGACTCTGGAGCTAATGCTGAAGTGAAGCTTGAGAGCAGTGGAGCTGTGTAATTACCCAGGATTGCAGTTGTTATTCTTCATTATACATGGATTTTTAAGGATAACAATTGATCAATCCGTCTAAGCAAACAGTTCTCGTTTTTTCTGGGATTTGGATAGTCTTAGATATCTACAAATGGTAAACTTGGCCTGTTTTGGATTCTTGGGCTTCCTGCAGAGACATTGCTCATGGCTAGGTGGTAATGAAGCATCCCAAATAGAAGATGGCAGGGAAGACAGAAAGTAGGAGGCCCTTGTAGGGGAAAAGGGAAATATCTTTCTTACTCATCGCTGGATTCATGGGTGAAGCCCTTATAACAAAAGATAAATCAAGAAGAGAAAACTATACAAAATTATTTAATGAGTTTTATAGGACACAGGAGGCTTGGGAAGTAAGAATCCAAAGAAACAGGGGAACCTGTGTATTTTCATGCTTAGGTTTGAGGAAGAAGTAAATGATCATGGAGAAGTATATCAGACAAAGGGGGTATGATCTAGTGGTAATAACCTGGGGGGATTTAGCAAGGCCTGTGTGATTCTTTGCATCCGTGTGTCTTCAGAGATAAGGATTCTCCTTTTTACAGGTGTAGGGTAGGTACCTCTTGAATGAGCATTTTCTGACCTGCTTTAGGGAAGAAGAGCAAGGGGAACCTGAGGGTGGTTTTCCCCTTTCTGCTCTTTTCTCAAATGCCAAGGTGCAATATTTGGGGGTAAAGCATGTTCTGAACTCCATTGTTCTGAAGAAACCTCTCATCTTTTTATAACGCAGGCCCACCTTCCTGTCTTCTTTTCCTTGTCCTTTTCTTTATTTTCTCATTATCTGAATCAGTTCAGAGTCAGGAAAATAAAATATAGAAATAAAGAAGTTGGAATGTTTGCTTGCATCTATCTGCCTACACGCTGATAGAGACTTTTGTCTGTGTTTTTGGGTTTTTTTGGCATTGATGGAACCCTCACACTTAGAACACTGCCTGGCTCTCAATAAATATTCAAGGAGGAATGTAAAATAAATTTTGCTGGTAACCCACTGTCTCACCTTTATTCTGCCATTAGAGCCTAGCTGGAGCTCGGAACATTTGTCCTTGAGCAGGAAGGCATGGCCTCCTTGTGCCTGCACATGACAATCAATAGCCCAGTGAATATTGAAGGAAAGGAGGAAGAAGAGGAGGAAAGAAGGAAGGTTACATTTAGCTTCACACAGGATTACAAAAATCCATTTGTTTGGGTGATAACCTCAGAAAAAATAACTGAGATGCCAAGGGTGAACATGTTATTACATCTCAACATTAAGTATGAAAATCTTCTGAACATTTTGGACAAATGTATTTCTTAAAAATAAATACAGCTTTGCTTTATCTGCTTTGAAATGTTAGGCCTGTAATTGTCTCTTTGAATATACAAGCATTTTGACCTTTGGTAGCACTGTGGGGCTAGGTATAGTTGCATTAAAAGATGAAAATGTCGAAGAAGGCCTTTAGAAGAATTTCTTAGTGTAAAAATATTTAAATAGAAATATTATCCATATTATGGTGAAACTTAATCTGAGAAAATTTAAACTTAAATCTACACACAATGAGATTTGGGAATATGGATCCCTGCCCATGCGTGGTTTTTTACAGCGGACTGATCATTCATTCCTTTATTTGTCCATTCATTCATTCATTGAACAGCACATGAGAGTCCACGATGTAACACATTGTGATAGACTGAAGGAGAAAAAGAATGCATCCAGAATGCTTTTCACTGTCTTTCAAGACAAGTGTCCTAAAATCCCTGTTCTCTGTTAGTTCCTATGCTGTGATCGGGCCTAGTTATTTTCCTCAAAGGCTCTGATGGTGGAATTGAGAACATGTGCTCTACAGAGGCAAATGTGACCCAGTGAAGTGAGCTTGCAGACCATTTGGAGAAAATATAGCGAATTCCACGTGCCCCTTGTAAAAATGGAGGCATGGGGAAAGTGAAGTGACCGAAAAGCAGTGGGAAAAATAAGGCACCCGAGAACAAGGAGGCCTAGACCTTGGTTACCTGTGTCTGTGTGTGGATCTGGCAGGAAAGACCTACCTGGCAAAGGAGTGCAAGCATCTGAATGCGGGTAGGCAATTCAGCAGGCATGTGGGAAGAGCAAGAACAAAGGAATTTCAGGAAAATCTTCCATAACAGAGAGTGGAAAGCATTGGTTAGGGTCCAAGGTGGAGCTTCTCTCTTCAAGGGCAAACTTAATGGAATAAATTGTGGAGGATGCAGGGTGGCCATTCTCATCGAATGCAGGAAAACAAAATGAAAAGCAAACAAAACCTTCTAATACATTGCAAGAATTTTATTGGTATGTTAAGTCAATTCAGCTTTCATCTCTGCCTTGGTAATTTATTCTTATCTACTTTTCGGTCAGATTGACTGGGTGGAGAGGTGAAGAGAGGGCTGAAGAGGGCAGGAATGTTCTATGTACTAAAAGAGTTTTGGAGAAAGGATCTTGGCTCTAGAAATGGATTGTCACTTAACCAGGAGAAGAAGCATGTTGAATTTAGGCAGGAAGAGTAGCCAAATGCTCTTTGCCTCCAGTGGTGATAGAAGCGGCCGTTTTGCTGTATGAAGGTAAAAAATTCCGCAGAGTTAGGAAATGTTGGGTGTGGTGATCCCTGAAGGGCTTATGACATCACACCTCTGGCCCTCTCTAACAATACAACTCTTGCCTTAGGTATTTGTGTCTCAGGTGAGACACAAAAGCACACACTTGATGTCATGGCATTCTTTACAACCCTGCGATTTTTGTGAATTGAACTTGTTGGGAAATGACATCAAAAACCAGAGATAACTGAGCTTGAGAAACAATGGTGGTGAAAAGTGAGATCAAGAGATGAGACAACAGGGCTGGACAGCAGAGACCGAGGGCCTGATGCACCTAGGATGGTGCTGCTCGTCACACTGGCACACTCCCCTGCCCAAGGCCTAGTGCCATCAACACCCCATTGTGTCCGAAGCAAACAAACGTTTACATAACAACTACATATGGATTTGCTCTTTATGCCCAGGACAGTTAATGGAAATGATCCAGCATTTGTTTCCCTCGTTGAATACAGGCAGGTCCTGCCTAACCTCTGTGAGCCAAACCTAAAAGATCACTCTGGCTTTGTTGTATTCAGCAGCCTTTGGAAAGCTACCTTGGTGTTTGGAGCTGCTGCCAGCTTTTTTCAATATGAATTAAAAATCACAAGGCTTTGCCACTTCTCCCCATGTGTTAAAGAGCTGCAAAAAGCCATTCTGAATTCACTTTCCTTAAAGAGTACTTTTTATTCTTCACATCAAAGCTGTCCATTCAAAAAAGGCTTGTTATAAATGGATTAATTTATGGCAAGATTGTTGATTGACAGGAAAAAGTTTGTTATGTATGGATTTGACATCACAACCATGCATAGCCAATTTTCCCCCTAACAGCTTCTTTATGAAAGAATTCTTCCAGCCACATTGCATAAACAGCTGTTGGAAACACCTTTGCATCGATCATTTGTAATAGTTTATTAAAGTGGTACCTGGAAACATGTCTATGTAGTTAAAGGCTTGCTCATTACCAAACTCCATTTTTCAGGAGTTCATTACTCAGGCTTTTCAAATGGTATCAAACTCAAACCTCACCTGTGAGCACTCACCGTAGGCATTGTTTCTTCCCATAGTGAGGGTTCCAAGATAGGGGGCTCGTGTCTTAGAGTGGCATGGACCATGATGGATTCTGCATCAGAATTTTGAAAAAAGGTTTTCTTTTTTGTAATGAGTTTTCAAGTACTTGTAGCTTTTCTTCTCTGGAAATAAATATTTATAAGAAAAGAGATGTCCTAATTATCATAAGGATGCCCTTGGGATCTAATTGATACTCTTATGCTCCTGTACCATATTTGGACCCATATCTTAATCATTTGGATACTTGCACTTTTCCCTCCTTTATTCTTTTCTGTTCCTCTTTCCTCGAATAACAAAGCCTCCTTGACTAGCCTTCCTCTTTGTCTTTGAGTTGAATGTAGCCTTCCTTCCTGAAAGTCTGCCCCCTGTGGTGGGTGAGAAGAGGGACTTACAGAGATTAGGGTTCCAGCACTTTCACATGCCGTGTGACTTTAGGCAAGTTACTAATATCTTCCTTGTCTAAGCCCCTGTTTCTGTTTCCTCATCTAAAAATAGGGTAATAATAGTACCAATTTCTTAGGTTTGTTTTAAGATCTAAATAAGCTAACACATGTAAAGAAAGGGCTTGGCATAGTGCTTGGCATAGAGCAAGAGCTTAACTAGCTAGTTGCTGCTGTCCTACTAATAATGTAGGACAAGGTAGGATTAGTAGAGGACATTAATTTTCCTGCACGCTTGGATTCTCTTTTATCCTTCTTCTGGGGTCAGGACACATTTTCTTACAAATATTGATATCCCTTAGCTCCTCCACGGGATACTGGCAGCTCTTTTTGGCGGTTTCAGTGGCAATGTTACCTCCTGCCCTAAACTTGGTATTCACTGGAGCTTCCTTGCAGGGGGTAGAAGAGGAAGGTGCATAATGAACTGTGATACTCCATTAGCCTGGATAAGCCCCAGAGCATATGAAGAGCTGGAGGAGCCAGCTGGCTCCCCAGTAAGCCCTGGTTCTGCCAAGACCCACTGATTGCTGACAAGGAAGCAAAGAGGAAAGGCTGGTGCTGGGAGGAATAGGGAGGGCATTTCCCCCCAAGATTAGGAAGTCATTGGCTCAGGCAAATCATAAGGATTGAAGGAACTAATGAATGCTTTGAAATCCATTGAGAAAGAGTTTATTAAAATCCATTGTATTAGTATGTCATTTCTAATCTCTGGGGTAGTGGGCCCTTGTAGTTTCTTGTCGATGAGTTGCAGTCCTGAACTGACTTCTAGATCATATCCACACATTGCATGCAAAGTACCAGTCTTCCTCCTCCAAAATGATCAGACTTCCACAGCTGGATTCTGTGGAAAAAGCTGATTCCACAAATGTTGCTGGGGGGAAAAAAAAAAAACAAAACAAAAAACAACCCACACACGCATGAAGTATATTTCTTTTCTTTTTAAAAAAGTGTATTAAGAATGAAAAGTCCTCTGCAGTGTGATTTTATTTATTATTCTTCCACAGGTCTAAGAGGAGATAGTCATAGGCAAAGTAAGTAATGTTTTCCAGCAAAAATGGAGTATTTTTTCTTCTGTCCGCATACAAACGTTGCTATGTATGTCAGTGATGGAGGGTACGCCACCCTCCTTTCTTCAGAAAATGTTCCTTTTGCTACTGGTAAAAATAAAAACTCTCCTCCTACTATGCATGCAAATTCTCAGGGAAATATGGTTTTGCTCCTGAAAAATATCAGAAAGTAGAAATTGAAAATGTCGTGACATGTTTTCAAATCTACCAAAATTGCTCATATGAAGCAGCGGGCAATTTTTGGAGTTACCATGAAAACCATATGCAGTATGCAATGTGCAAAATTATGACTTTAGACACTATTGCTTTAGTATAGGCATCTGAGAATTTTTTTCTTATTTTATTTTCATGAGAATAGAACTTCAAACAAATAGAACTAATCAAACCAGACAGTTTTCATCTAATGCTTCTGTATAGGCAGTAATAATATCTGAGGGATTGTATTTAAAAGTACTGGTAATTCATGAGCTCTGCTATTTTGATACTATTTGGTGATCTGTTCTCTAGTGATGTCATTCCCACAGTGATAAAAGGCAAAAAATCAATGTATTTTGACATTATTCCAAAAAGCACTCAGGAAATAGTAAATTTTTTGAGATGAAGTAGGTGGATAAGATTTGGCATTTTTCAAAGACAGAAGTGTAACCTTATGATTCTGGTAACACAACCAGCTTCGAATCGCATTTGGACAGATTGGGAGGAAAATCATGGCTAATCAGAACACTCATCCATTTCATCCTCTTTAGATTGGGGCTGGCCCAGTGTTTAAGCAATTGCTGAGGGAATCCCTCAGTAAGAGGTCATCTCAAAATCCTGCTGAATGAAATCATTGCATTTGTGATTTGGGGACACATTCCATTTTCATGACTATTTGAAGACATCCCAAATGGCAGCACTGGAAGGTATTTGGACCAAGAATGACTGACAGTGTCTGTAAGTACTTATTATGTCAAGGCTTTAGCTCGTCGATTGATGGGAAATGATGTATAATAAATTAGAATGATCACACATCATTTCCCATCGATTGAAATGCCAAATCCTTGACGGAGTAATGAGTTATGGCCAATACCACTCACTGTCTTAGGGGGAGATTGATTGCATATCCTTTCGTCAATGTGATCAAACAACAAGAAATTCTAAGTACACATCGAGCTCCCAAATTTTACCATCCTTCCAGTGAAGAGCATAAAGTTAGTGTTGCCTTGGTGAGTGTAATGCCACGTGGGTATTGGAGCAAGGATATTCTTCATCATCTGATGCAGTGAGAGCCTCATTCCGTACAGAAATACAGATGCATCCTAAGTGCAGAGAGACTCAATGAAGCACCATTAGCCACTGTAGATACCACAGAATTCCTTTCTTTTATAGAACAAAAAAGGGAAACTTCCAGGTCTCTTCAGAAAAGCAAAGGCAAAGGGAGAAAGTTGACAGTGAGCTCAGTGAAATGAATGTTTAGTATGGCCACGTAGCCAGGGGGTGGATATTTTTCCTATTTCTCTTGTATAACTTATTCTCAGTATCATATGTTTTCTGAATCATTCTAGTGGGCGAGACCAATTCATGTTCCTTTCTGGTAAGAAAAGTGGTTCCTTCTCATCTCATAATTAAATACCAAAAATCACCAGCTGTGAAAATTTTTTATTTATTTAGGTAGCCAGCCTGTCTGTTTGGAGGCGGGAAAGCTGGCATGACGCATGAGGTTCACATTCTTTGCACCTTAGTCAACATTCAATGACTATTTCTAAGGCCTTCCTGGGCTTATTATGTCTTCATAGGCATTTTAAAGATAAAATAAATAAACCCTCTTTAAAAACTTTTTTCATTCGATAAATGATTTTTGAGCAGCCACTAAGTACAAGACATTGTGATAACCTTAAAAATGTGTTTTGGGAAACAACCCAACATGAAAACTGTATCTCAGTTAAGAAATAATAATAATAAAAAACTCTCTTTCATGCTTAGAATATGTAAACTGTTCCCCAACTTTTTACTTAATACGAAGTATTTGATTTCTTCATCAGTTGAAGGTTACTAGACTGAAAGCCTTAGAGGGTAAGAAATATTGTATATTTTGTTAACTGCTACATACTTAAAGCCTACAAAAAGTACCTGACATATGTCAGTCATTCTGTGAATATTCTTGAATGAATGAATGAATGAATGAACAAGGTATTCAGAATTATAAGCTCTTTCAAATGCAGGTCACTTTAATCAGTGTTTTTAGAAATCTCCACTTCTATATTCACTTTTTTTGCCTAGTAGAATTATATGGCCATTAGGATTATCTCCAACATGGTTAGATCAAATTTAGCCATTGAAGGAGAACAGGAATGGAGAGGGAGAACAGGCAGATGGAACTAGCATTTAGTGATTCCGTCCCTCCAGGGTGTTTTACCCATACTGTCTTTTAACAACCCTGGGAAATAATTATCATCATCCCCATTTTATAGATGTGAGACCTGAAGTCTAAGAGATTAACTTTCTACAATTTACACGTAGTAAGTAGCATTTCTGAGAGGCCATCCAAACTTATGTCTACCGTTGACCTCTTCTTGGGGAATGAGGCTTGCCATGACTCTAATGTAAGCACCTAGCATACCAGAGTAGAAACGTGGCTCGAGGATTCCAGTGAAAAACTCAAATGAGATAGGAGGATATGGATAATGCAGGGTCCATAGATACACACTACCCTTGTCCCTGCAGCAGATATGCAGTGACTATGAATACTTTTCAAATGATTCATTGAATGAAAGAATAGATTGGATTAATGAATGCCCTAGGAGACTTCTTAAACTGTCAGGGAGCAAAAACATCACATGCACAATGCTTAACTCTCTTACGTATGCAGTCAGAAAGCAATTATTGAGCATTTACTTGATTCACACTTTATTCTATAGTTGCTATAGATTAATAATATATTTCCTGCCCTCAGTGAATAGCCTGTAAACAAGTATTTATAAGGTGATAATGCAAGTGCTAGTGGAGGTCAGTGCTAAATGATATGGGAGAGCAGGACTCAGAGCAAATAAGATTGTATTTGGGCTATGAGAGAAGTGGAGGATACGGGGAGATCACACAGATCAGCTTGCATTGGAAAACACTCTGAGAGGAAGAGGGCGTTCTTCTGAGAGGCACGGAGGGAAGGGTCCAGGCAGACGGAACAGAATGTGCCAGGGCACCATGGCATATTTAGTGAACTGTATGACACATTTAGGAGATAGCAAAATGCACATTAAAATTTATTGCAGTCATAATTTATTTTTTTCTGGAAAAACAGAATTAGGCTGGGCCTGTAGGGCTGACATAGGCAGATTATAATATGACATAATATTGGTACTCATAAGAGTTACTGCACATCTATACACGACTGATTCAGTCACAGCTATTAATTGGCACAGATAGAAACAGCGGGGATGATCACAGTGCCTGGACCATCGTCATTAATTTCTTAGTAATTTTTAAAAGTCATTTCTTTAGTAATATTTACATTGGGTTGCAAAAAGCTCTGAGCTTTAAGAGTGAAGTCTTTGAGAATAAAAAAGGAAAAGGTCAATTTTATTGGCCTCCTCCTCTCATTCAAACAAGTGGAATATTGTATCAAAACACTATCTCCTGAGATAAGGACCATATACAGTAACAGGACAGCACCCAAATAAAGGTTGTCTTCACCCAAGCAGACTGAGACCATTCCCATTATACCAGGATTTCCAATGGAGCGTCCTGGGCAGCAGTTTATCGTTACATGGTCACTAGCAGGCAATTCCCTGATTCCACCCTCAGGACATCTAATCCTGGTAGAATTTGCAATATAATTTATATTTAATTGATTATACAGGCAGTCCCTAACTTTGAGTGGAGTCAAAATCTAAAAGTTTATCTAAACTGTCTTGTTCCTATTCAAAATCTACTTTCCTATAGAAATAATGTCATGTGGTCTATAAAGCCCTGTGTAAACTATTGTGCATACATTTGGAGACCAGAAGAAGTAACTGTTCAGGAAATTACATTTCAATTGCACTTATTACATCTAATGTTGTTTCAACAAGAATGTGTATCTGAGCCCCACTTCTGAATACCGGGAACCACTTTTTCCAGCAGTGATATCTCTTTTGGCAAGGGTCCCTTCTTATTGTGCACTCGTAGTTTATAACTCTCTTCTTCTACATCTGCATAAGCTCATTAGATCATCTGCTTGCTACACATTTTATATTAATGGAAAAAAGCACAGTAACCTTTTTGGATACTAGGAGATTGTTCTTTTTCCACAGTTTATGTAAAGGAGTTGTTTGTAAACCAGGGAAAGGGTGTGCTGTTAAGATGCTAATACACAGGGTCACAATGATGTGTGTTCTACCCTGGATTAATTTGCTCAGTGTATCCATTCAATTTATTCTTAAAGGCAGAAATTATAATATAAATGACACTTGTGTAGTGATTTGCAATTTACAAAGTACTTTCACAACATTGTTCCATTTAATGCCAACAACAGCCCTTTGAGTTAGGTGCTTTATCTTTTGAGGATGACCGAGACTGTGATGTGAAGTAATACATCCAAGGACCCACCAGTATTAAATCGTGGAGCTGTGATCTCTGAGTCAGATTTTTGTCCCTAAGTCCAGTCTGTCTATGACATCAGATGGGCATAGCAAAATTTATACTGTCAAAAGACTAAAGGTTGAGCACTCAAATCAAGTTACAGCATTTTGTACCAGTCTTTCTTTAGAAAATGGAGAATCCTTCTCAGCATTAACTTGGGGTTTCTTTTAGTCCACCATTACTGAAACAATTGGATTTTCTGCCAAGAAACATTAAGGCTGATTTGACAAGAATGACGAGGCACTTTAAGAGTTGATTGACTGTTAGTACAAGGCTTTTAGAGCTTGCTAAAATTGCATCAACTATAAGTGAAAGAAATGGAAGTATCTACGCAGAGTTTCCAAGGAAAGCCTGTGACATAAAGAACAAATGGAAGGATGGTCAAATATTTATGCATTTATCCAACAATTCTCTGATTCCTATGATATACAAGTTCAACTGATTCTTCTACAACTTTCTATGATTCTCGTACTCAGGGACCTACTGAGGTCTAAACTGATCGATGAGAAAAAATCATTTTGTGTTTATTGACGGAATTTCAGAAGACCTATTTAGTTGAGACTCGTATTGAGATGTGTGTTTCCAATCTATTTTGTAACTTCAATCTGAGTTAAAAAATGCCCTCCTGTTACCATATCAATAGGGTGTGTCAAAACCAGAAACCAAGAAGAACAAGATCTTCGAAACTGACAAGATCTCTGCTGAAATCATTAAGATGAGTGATAGAATCTTCCATTATGAGTCTATAATTTTTGAGGATCCATGGTGACAAGAATTATTTCAAAATTGTTGCGATCTTAAAGAGATCAGGCAGATTTTTCTCTCTATCTCTTTTTCAAAAGACATATTGAACCACAGTGCAGGTTAGTATAGCTAACAGATTTTTCACTGTTTCTGGTTAAAGAAAGGAAAACAAATGAGCAAACATAATCATTTATATATGATTTTCTTTAATCTCATAAAACTCTGGCCTTTAAAATAATTTTTAAAAGAATACTATTAACTGTGGATTTTTACTAATCTTTGCATTTAATTAATGATCATTTATATTAGAATCTTTTTTGCCTCTATTAGGAATGAAATTCCAACATGGATATGTTATCATCTAATCCTCATATTACTGCAATAGCATAGTTGGCCATTGGCAAGCTTTGTGCTAGGAAAAATAACTAAGAAATAGCCAAGCTTAGGGTTAGGGAAACTAACAAATTAAGTGGTCAGCTATTTAAATAGACTCTACCCTATAGATAAATGCACATTGGTTTCTAAGTTGTGGCACCTTCATGATGCTATCACATTTGGTGGGATGAAAACAAATTTTAAACTGCTCTTGCTGAGATAGTAGAAAATGAGGCTGGTGCTTAAGGTGTAGAAAACTAATTTTACATGAATAAGGCCACATTAAATTAAGCAATTGTGACCGATGAAGTCAGTGATGATGACCTAGACTTTTCTAAATGTTTTTTACCTTTTAGAAGATAAATTTTACCAGCCATCACCTGAGCAAGTCTACGGAACCCTACGGTAAATGTTCAAACTTCAAAAGCATAAGAAATAAATGTTTGTTTTATTTTATTGAGTAGGCATGGATGGAAATTAAAAGAATTTGTCATGGGTTACCAAAAAATAGTTTCCATTTAAAAAGTAACAGAAGCTTTAAAGATATATAAACTATTAAATATAAAAGAATATCAGATATCATCAAGCTCAACTTTTTCCTGTGTTCAAATTTAGTCATTTATTAAGCAACTATTATATGCCACCTCCGTGATCCTAAATCTAGTTGGGAAGATAAGAAAGGTACACAATTAACTATAATACAATGCCATAAATACTGAAGAAAATAAAGGGCAAAATGCAATGGAAACATGGTGGTAGGGGAATGTTTAACTTTTCTCTGGAGGATGGATCCAGGAAAAACTTTGCAGAAGAGGTAATTACTCAAGAATAATTGATAATTTTTCAGGAGAGGGAGAAAAGAGCTTCTGGGACAGAGAATCATTAAAGTTACGCAAGGACATGAAATTAGACAGTTTGTTCAGACAACATGGTAATGAAGTATGGTGGGCACATAGAAGGTTGTCATATTGATAGCACATTTTTAATGCCATGTTAAGAAGTTTTGACTTATTCTGTAGTCAAAGATATTGGGATTCAATTTGGGAGACTGAAGACAAGATGACTGGCTATTAGTGTTGTGCAAGGGAGACGGTCAGAGCTTAAACCGTATCGGTAGTGGAAAGACTACATCTGAATGGCAGAGTAAAATGTATATTTAGTCAACCAACCAATCAACAAATATCAAGTGAGTGCAAGTAAGCTGCCAGCACTCTTTGTGCTGGAAATTAAGAGAAGAACAAGATAGCAAGTTTTTCCACGTGGAGATTTTATTTCTTTAAAAGAATTGGACAGTAAACAAATATAAAAAATGTAACTGATGATGATGAGCTCTATGGAGGAAAAGACCAGGGCACCGTGAAAGAGTCAGGAGGAGAGGATCTCCTTAGTTAGGGTGGCATCCGTGCTGCCACATGAACCATGAGAGAAGCAGCCAGCCATGTGAAGAGCCAGAGCCCAAGTGAGAAGGCCTGCAGTGAGGTCCTCTCTGAGGCAGAACAGATAATCAGGAAAAGCTGTGCAGTAGAGAAGGTAATCATACTGCCTTTATAGTCAGATGGCATTGGATACAAATCCAGGCCCTTCTGCTCACCCTTGTAAGCCTCAGTTTCCTCTGTAAAATGGGAATCATAATGCACACATTGCAGGATTACTGTAAAGATTATATAAAGTGATGTATATAAAATTTAGCACATGGTTTCCAGACAGTAAAAACTCAATGAAAAGTAGTTGCCATCATCATCATCATCGTCGTCACCGTCATTGTTGTCACCACCACCAAGAAGAATGGGGAGAAATGGAGCACTTAAGGTTCCTGTCTTAGGTGACTAGGAAGTGAGGTGGGCAGCCCAGAATAGGAACAAGCTGAGGTGATCAGATAGTGAATCTGCTTTGAAAAACCTATGATAAATCCAGCCGGAATTTGGAAATAGAGGTCAGGACAGAGGTCAGCATGTAAGGTATGTGGGGGTCACTGGCTTTGCTCAAGTGGCTGGGCATGGGGGGGTCACATTTGTAATCCCAGAACTTTGAGAGGCTGAGGCAGGAGGATTGCCTAAAGCCAGGAGTTTGAGACCAGCCTGGGAAACATAGTGAGACTCTCTCTACAAAAATAAAAGTAAAGAAAAAAAATTCATACAAAAATTACAGTGAGAAATCTGGGAACTCAGCACTACATGAGGGTGATTGTCTCTTTTTTAAGAAACTTCTGATTGTTTGAAAATAATTTACTTTCAGTGATTTGAAAACTACCTATTCAGTTTATATTCACTAACCTTGGTCAAGCTTTTTGGAAATATTCAGAATAAGAACAATCACTATTCCAAATCAGAGCCTTTCAAATATTTTAGAAAAGTTTTGTTTGACTCCTCAGTCTTTAGCTGGGAAAAATGGTCACAGATATTTCTGTCTTTCCTTATATACCAGGACCTGTATGCACTCTGATCATTATGATTCTTTTTTGGAAGCAATTTAATTTGTTCTTGCCCAGAACTAAACTCAATATTACAAATATGATTTAATCACCTTATTAGTTTCAACCTATCATTTTCATCTGTCAGGTCCTTTACACTCTTGATTCTGTCATGTAGCATATTAGTGATTCCTGCCAACTTTGTTTCATATACCAGTTTGATGACCACGATTTCAAATCTTTATCCAAGTCATTGATAAAGATGTTTAAAGACTAACCTAATGTAAACTGGACTATCCCTGCTGTTGACTAGTAGTAGGTGGACATTAAACCCGTGGCTTCATTGGACTAGGGCAAGTTGTGCTTGAAAGTTCAGGCTTGAGTGGGTTGCGTGAGAGTGACCTAAGTAAGCAAAAAGAACTGAAAAAAGAGATGGGAGAAAAATTATTTGACATTTGAAATAGCAGCTAGGAGCTGTAAAATCTTGGGATATCTTTGGTGGGAGTTGTTTGGGGCCATCAGAGGAACAGGTGGAAAAGAAATTGCAGAGAGAGACTCTGGAAGTGCAGCAAACTTGCTCTGCAAGTGACCCCAGGGGCTCAGTCATAATAATTCTAAAAAAGACTAGTCATAGAAATTCCATAGCTTGTAGCCAAAGCAGTGGGAATGCAGCCCCTCAAGGCAGATGGTAAATACCTAGGGATCTGTGTACTGCACTCAGCTAATGGGTCTGAGAATGGAACAAAACTCTAGTCCTGGAGGATCAGAACCACAAAGATAGAGGAACAGAAGCTCCCTTTATCTCACTCACCATAATTGGGCTGTTCTGTTAGTGTCCCTGTCACAAAAGGTAACTGATGAGGACAGGGAGGCGAATGTAGAAGTTGAGTCCCAAGGACTAAGGAGTAAGCCAGTAGAGGAAAGAGAACAGAAGTGTTGCAGCTTCCAGGTAAACTACAGACATGTATGTAGAGTCATAATTCTTGGAGGCAGTACGTGCTGGTGTGATAGTCCAGGCCATCACAAGGAGTGGATTGGATCAATACATTGCTGGATGGATAACATTTTACATCCCAGAATATTGAGGGACTGAGGCTGCTAGTATAATTTTAGCTAGTGTAATTCTAGTTCCTGAACTATCTGCCTTAGTTCAGGAACTAGATCAGGCCAGAACCTGAAAAGGAGGGTGTGAGTGGGCATCAGAGGCTCAGCTTGGGGAAGGCAGACGAAATGAGGCAGCCTTAATCACAGTGTTTGTGTGTGTGCGTTTTCCATCTTTAAAGTAAAATGTTTTTAAGGTCAGCAACCACATGGACAAGACTACATGAGCCATAGCTTCCTTTCCTAGTTTTCTTACATACAACGAATGCTTAATAAAAATAAATATTCGTTATAGAAATATATCACATGTTGAGATCCTTGAGCGTATTTCTAATTTTCATCTCTGTAATTTCTTCTCGATAGTGATGATGATGATGATGGTGATGGTAACAATGATAGTAACGATAATACTGTTAGTTCACTGGGCACTTACCTTGTGTCAGAAGCTCTGATAAGTGCTGAAACTCATTTAGTTCTCACAGAAACCTTACGAGGTAGTGTACCTATTATTTTCACCCTCTTTTATCAAGTGAGGAAATTGACCATTAGAATAAGCAAGTAATGTGCACAGAGTCACACAAATAGAGAATGAATGAATCTGGGATCTAAATACACTATGTTCTATTGCTCCTTTGTTTTATGACTAATGATGATGAATTCTTAGTCTTTGTCACTTTCGATACCATTTACCTTTCTTTTAAAGGATATTTTCCACAAAGAAGTTATTATTGGGTACACAAACATAATTAGGAAGCAAAGCTAAGTTAGGATGAGGATTATGCACAGGTGGCCGGGCTCACTCACCAGCTAAGTCACTCTTCACACCAACTGCAGAATGGACATGAACCAAAAATTTTAAATAACCACTTTATGAACTTTCAGGATAAGTCCTGAAAAGTCAAACGTCAATCTGTAAATACCAAAGAATTAATGTCTCCATGTTTGGGAAAAGGTGAGAGATTTAAGTTACGATGACTTACGCCTTAAAAATGCTTCTCAGTCCTCAGGTTCACACTAAGGTTTGTACTGCTGAGGCAGTATCAACAGCGCTTCCCAGGGCCATCAAACTTAGCCAGGGCACATAACCAACTAAAAAATATGCTGTTTGATCATATTAATAGAGTCCGAGAAACATTCAAAATGTACTAGAAGATTTAGTGTTCAAATGGATCTATTGACATGTTTAAATGAGTTAACCCACAAAAGAGTAGAAGCAATTTTTGTAAAGATAAATCAGAGAAACCAGAAAGTTCTATGAATACAGGTAATTCCATTTTGCTACATAAATAATTAAATGTATACATACCTTATAGAGGTCAGTACTTAGGGAGAATTTTCCACGATCTTTTCGGATGGGTATCATATTTAGGTGAACAAAAGGAGAAGCACGGAATAATCCAGTGTTTTTTTTTTTTTTTTCAACAACTATGGTGAACTGAAGAGAATACGGCATTCAGAATGCACATCTAAAAGCTTCTAGGTAGAATTTAAATAATTTCATTATTTTTACCTTTTTCTTCAAACCACCCCCAATATTCTGACTATACATAGACCAGTCACCCGACCGATTTTCCATATAATTAAAATCACGTGCCTTCAAAACTATGTGTAAGGGGACTGCTTCTGAGATGCCTGGCTTTATCTTTTTATACTTGTGCAACTTAAAAATGACCAGGCTGAAGTTTTTTTCTTTTCCTTAAATTGCTTTGCCAAGTTTCAGCTTTGAGCACATTTTTATGACTGATTTATTAAACCTGGAAACTAGAAGTTTATAATGGAAATTCTCATAAAGCTTTAACTCTAGCATTGCTAGCAGGTACTCTGAAGAATGGCGCACTCATGGGCCCTCAGCTGAGGCGTTTCTGGAACACAACCTGAGGATTTGGTCACGTGTTCATTTATTTATTTTTTTAGGTGAATAGTCTTCCACCATCCTAGCAGAAATTCTTGTTCTGTTGACAAAAAGGAAGCGTGCAGTAGTTTGGCCATGAATCATACCTTCTGTTGTCATGATTAATTTTAAGGATGCATTGAAAGAAGTTTCCTCCATAACCCTGCACTCTGGGAAAAGAAAAAAAAAAAAACAGTTGTGCTCATCATTTAGGCTGGCTGAGGAGATTTATTGCAAATAAAATGATTCCAAATTGACTAGGGAGATTTATTGGAAACGAAATTATTAGAAATCCCTGTTCCTTTTTAAGATATTTAGAAATTATACCTAAGTGGAACATTTTTGCTTTAGTTTCTGAAATACAAACTTCTGGCATTGCTCATCATTAGAATTTTTCCCCACAGGCTTTGGCTTTATTAGCAGCTTAAGAGTATATTTAGCACCGTCATATGTGAAATCTCTTCACTCTGTTAAACTAATATGGAATAAAATGTCTTTTTTTACAGTGTTACTCATTCATTATATAAAAATGAAAGCGACTACTTCAGTGTGGATCCAGAGCTACTATTTTTATGACAAAAGAGAGGTGACAATACATATCCCGTAGGCACATGAGAGTATTATATAAGAGTCATTAGTATAATTGATATCCATAGAAAGAGTGTTTTATCCAACATGATTAAAATGTGCAATATATTATGTGGGTTCCAGTGTTCCAGCTGCTGTGTTGTAATCTTTCCTTTGATAGATATCTAGTGAAAAATAAAATTATCCTCGTTAAAAGGATAATCTTCTACTACTTAAGGCTGTGAGAGTGTGAGACAGTTGCATGCCATGTGCTGCAACCATTTTCATGTGATTTTCTCCTGTGTGTTGTGTTTTGTTGTGGGTTCCTCAACCACAGAAAAACAAGTAGAAAATGCCTCTTTAAAGTAAGGCTTCTTTCCCGGTGGACTAGGGAAAACCCTGGGTTATAATTCTATGCCTATGTCTTAAATTCTCCTTCTTGGGTCCAGCTTTAAATGCCTACAGTAGTGGGGCCAATCAGAAAAACACATCACAGAGCCTAATATTTTAAATTGGCTTCAAATTGAGAGTAACTTCTTAAAGGTAAATGACTGAAACAATTATTTCAAAAGGGTGTTTCAATAGTCTGGTTTCTGTTCTGATTGTATAAATCTTTCCCTTAAAAGTGTGTTTCTGCACACAAGTGCATTTATTCAGTGATTAATTCATTTTATAGTGAATTTGTGGATTACCTACTATCTACTAAGCACTTAGGTGCTGGGGACCCATAGAACAACAAGCCCAAGAATTTCATTTTTAAGGAGTAAACCAAGTCAAGAAACACGGGAGGGTAGAGAGCAAATCTTATTTTTCCTGTTCAGTCCTCAGAAGCATGCATCATTGAACCATATAGATAGAACAACAGATAATCTTGTGTCTACGTAATGTTCATCTTGAGAAACTAAAAGTAAGCTATGTATACTACTCTCACAACACCTATAATAGGGTCTCTGAGTTACTGTCATTTTTTTTCCTTTTGCATATATGTGTGATAATAGCAATGCTAAAATCTGAGAAAAAGGTCACATACTGGGGATAAGGCAACACATCCAGGAAAACAAAGTCAGTGGCAAATGAAGCAATATGTCTAATTCTTAATTAAGTGCTGTATCAGTTGGGGCAGAGAGGTCTGTTGGAAGCTTCCTTGGTAATCAGGAGTTCTGTTTTCTCCTCTTTCACTGACCCACAGTATTGTTGAGAGGATCAAATGAAATAATATATGTGAAACTGCTTTGTAAACAAACTATGAAGTGCTTCATAGATTTGTGACATCTTTTTATTTTTGTTGACTACCTTCTGTAAGTTGCAGGCCTTATTTATATGTAGAAGACAGCCCTTTTGCTGTCCATCGAAGTTACAGATCTACCTGAAGTATAATGAGATATAAGCTGCTTTTAAAGAATATCAAAAAAAATTGAAATGATTAATACCTAAAAATATGTAAGTAAATGAGTTCCTCAGCCATTTCACGTCTTTGTCTGTCTTTGATAGTAAAGGACAGATGATGATGAGGCGTCAGTGTTTGAGAAGGTGAGTGATATGTTAGGATAGTGATAAGAGGTGATTTTAGATTAACCACATATCTAGGTAAAAACTTTACTGGATAAGATAATGAGGGACCAAAATGCATACTAGGGAGACTGATTTATCTTTACCTGTTTCTCATTTGTATGTATGTGACTGAATGTTGCCATTTGTAAGTAATCACTAAATGTTATGGTATAGTCTTTTCTTACTTCCCAAGATGGTCATATTCCATTAGGTTGTTGGTTAACATTGTTAACTAATTCTTCCCCCCAACTACTATTCTTTTCTCAATGCTAGAATGATTTGTTGACTCACCATCCAGCCCCACACCAGCATTATGTCTCCTTAACTTTTTCTTCTAATACCTTCTACGTCATTTGCAGTCCCAGAATACAGTAACTTGTCTTCCCTACCAGTATTCCAGAAAGTGGCTTTATCCCACTGATTATTTCTTCATCATTGTCCACAATAATTTCATGTTATTGCTGAACAACATGGCATGCTGGCCCATATTATTTCTCCTTGCACCTTGAGATAGTGAGATTTCTTGGGAGAAGATTTCAGAATTTTCTGTATGGCTTCCTGATTACAAAGATTCAGATATGCCTGTGGTCTTATAAAAGTTGCAATAATGAGATTGTGATTCTAATACCGCATAAATATTGTTGTTATTAGCTTGAGTAATAATAATAGATGAGAATAATAACAAAGACTTGGCATGTTCTTTTCCTCAGAGTTTTCAGTGTTTCCAGTGGCACAATTGGTGATATCATTTAGTATACTAAGGAGATACGTGATCGTTCGGGAGCCATTATCAGCTTCTGTTAGAGCCTTTTCAAATCCAGTGCTTATTGTGTATGTTATGAATAAGGGAGCACATCATTATGCATGCGGGGCCAAATTCTCATCTTGCTCTGGACCCCCATGGACCTCTCTTTGAAGTCAATAGGAGCTCAACAGGGGGTGGAACAAGATGAGAATTTGGAAAAGGAACGTGAAGAAAAAGGGATAATTTTCGCCGACCATATCATCATTTGGTGTGCATTAAATGCTCACACAGTGCCTAACCCCAATTGCTTTTTACTTCAGTCTCAATAAAATTGCATGACAAATTTTTTTTTTTCCGCATCTCTGTGTGTATATACTGTAGGTCATTTTCAATGGGAAGAGAATTGGATAACTTCAATTACTCTCCTCTAAGCTGTTATTATTGAGCTGAGCCTGAAGTGCTTTATTTTCAATAAAGAAATATTCATATAATACAACTTTCATGTAAATTCAGATGCTATAGGTTTTCAAAGATTTTCCAGAAAGGACATTTTTCACTGGTCCAAATAATTAATCACTTGTCTTTGTGCCCTTGCTTTCATTTAGCTAATTTTTGAAATTATTTTGTCCACTGTGAGATGGCTGCACAAACGTGTGCCCTCCCAGGAAAGCACTATTTGAAAGCAACAATGCAGTTTTTGTTTTGCGTCCTAACATCCACCCTCCCTCCCCTTAGGATTTGAATTGTTTTGTACACACAATGGTAGATGAATATCCAAAGGGAACTTTGAAAAACAACCTGCCTGTGAGCCAGAGGCCACACCTTCCACATTCAAGGGGATGCCCCACCTTTGTCAAATTGGCATCAGCCTTCTGAATAGGGTCTGCCCTTAGAAACTTGCCTTTCAAGATAAAGCTCATTTGGAGCACACCATTTTCTTTCACGAAGAAGCCAAACTCCATCAGAATTTTACACCTGGATGTGTGTTGATGAAATATCCTGTAACTTAAGACCATTAATATTCATGGGACATCTAACATAATTCATGATGCTCTATGATATATGATAGTGAACAGTATCATTTACGCTGAACCTTAAAAATATTGACAAAGACAAGTTCCTAAACACTGATGAAATCTTGTATTTTGTGTTATGATTTCTTGGTTTTATACTTGGTGCAGTTTTTCAATTAACTACTCTGTATTCAGAGCAATTATTCATTTATTATAGTCAGCTTAGATACGGTAAAGATTAGAGGAGTAAAACAAATCATTCTAGTGACACTGGCTAGTGATACATTGTTATTATTCTGATTTTTATTTATTTATTTATTTATTTGGCTCTTGCATGGCAGGATTTATAGCACCTACTTTTGAATTCTAAGTCTTATCCCTTTCTGGTCTCTATTTTTATGGTTTTAAATAAGCAAAAACAGCCATAAGATTTGAACTGGGGTTAGCTATGTGATTTATCAAATGATAGACACATGTGTAGAAATACTAATTTATATACACACAAAAACATTTTTTAAATAATTTTTTTGGTCAGTGACAAGATTTCCTTGGTTACATGAAATAAGTATCTGGTCTTTATAAAGTGTGAAGATTCCCAGAAATGTTGAAGACAGAACTGAATTTATGTAGTACATAAACTAGGCATCAATATATGAAGAATCTTATAAGAAATAGCATGCAATTTTGAATGCAAGTAAACCAAGGTAACTACACATATTAGATATTTGGAAGTTAATGGCATGGAGCACAATGCTTTCCATCAACCTTGCGGTGTGGTTTTCCCAGTGTACTGCAACTACGTAAGCGGTAATGTGTCATTTTGCTTCTAAAGGGGTTTTTCATGCTTTTAAGAGTGCCTCAGATTTTGGCAAAGTTTATTTTATGCATTATGCATAAAAGTTGTCATCAGGATTTAACAAAACATTTTGCACAGAAAGATTAGAAATAAAATCTCTGCACACCAAAATGATTTGGATGGTTTTGCTAGATGGTGTGAACTTAAAAAAAAAAAAAATTAGCATGTATCTTACCCCTTTCCCAAATTTCAAAACGATGAAAACGCCTCAAGTGAAGAGAATTATAATGTACAGTACTGGAAAATAGCAGAGGCTCACCACTGCTATTTTGTCCTTCTTTCAGCTAGTAGTAGTCTTTTGCTTATTGGTCATAACATTAACAATTTGGAATCCCACTAAGCTACAATATTTAGACAAGGAATTGTCAGGCTCAATGATATATGTGAGGTATTTCCCATTTGAGAAGGGGGAGTATTGAAAGAGGCAACCTATTCTACGTGTTTGGATTTTAAGAGGCAGGATCTTCAGTGATGTAACACAGAAATTATAGGTAAAGAAAAGAAATCGGTGGGGCAAGCTGATAGGAAGGAGAAACCGTCTGGATATAAAGCTTCAAATGACTATTTTGCAATATTTTCTGTGTTTTAACACGTTGTAAAGTTAGGCACATGCTAGTTCCATCCATGTTTTTAAGGAAGAATGAAGTTCCACAGGAGTGAGCGGGACTCTGGGCAGCTGCTTGTGGAACTAAGCTTCTCCGAGGACAATCATGAAGACTTCTATTTTTAGAGGCATATGGAGGAGTAACATTTTTTTAAAAATAAGAAATGGATTATTTGTGTCTCAAAACTTGAGGCTTGAAATGTCTCTTCTCTTCTGCAGTTAAAATGAGTGTCCTGACTTCCAGTCTGTCTCCCTGTTTTCCCAGGGCAGTGTCCGATCGCGTGTTTTCCCTTTATGTGTGTGTCTTTGTAAGAATAGATATTCCATCAGTGGCAATATTGAGGCTATTTCTGGTAATTGCTGCTATGTCAGCCTTATTAATTGATAGCTTCACATGATGAGCAGACTGAAGTCTCTACTTTTTATTGCTGTTTTTGGAGGTGTCATTATTGCTGAATTTAGGGTACAGCCCTTGGAAATCCACCTTTTTTTTTTTTTTTTTTTGGTAACCACATGGCAGCACTCCTTGGAGTATCCCTGCAAATAGCAACTGAATGAGTAAACTGTGAGTAATACCCACAGACACTCAGTCTTGCTCTTTCCCAGTCACTGGTGTGTCTTGTGAGTGTTGTCTCAGGTAGCAATTAGCATTTTGTTAGCAATGTCATTGTACATTTTTTTTTGCTATGTAGATTTCTGTGGCTTTTTCAGCACTGAGAAGGTTTTAAAGAATACACGTATAACTTGCTCTTTTATTTTTGGTTCCTCACTTCCAGAAAAGTTAATTGGAACTGATTGGTTTTATTTGCTAACTTACCGAATACCACAAAGCTGCAAATAAAGGGAGATTAGATTTCCAGTGTCTGCATTAGTTTTTAAACTGTTTCTCTTAGCTTGCCTTTTATCCACAAACTACGTTTTGTTTTGTTTTAAAAAAAATAAACACAAGTATCTGGATAAGAGAAAAAAATGAGTTGAAGGTTTGTAATCATAATAATGATGCTTTATGCTTGCATAGATCTTTAAAATTTTTTCAAGTATATTCATTTCTATTATAATTGGATTCCCATAACAGCACTTTAAAATGGGACGGAAGGGAAAGAATATTTATTGAATTTCTTTTGTACAATGCTTTCACCACATTATCTCATTTAATCCCTGGTGTAGCACTGTTGAGGTGAGAATGATTTCCCTGAATTTCAGGAAGAAATACGAGCTCAGCTGTAGTGGGATTTGCCCAACCTTTTCCAGCCAGCAAGTAGGGGATCCAAGGTTTGAACCTGGCTCCGTGTTGCTCTCCAACTTAGTTACGTCCACTTTGCAGATGGAGATCAGACTATTATCTCCATTTTTTGATTGTCAAAATTTGAGATACAGGTGATATTCTTATTCAGCTAAGTTAATGCCACTGACCAAACTTGGACATACATACATATACATACTTATACATATATCTCCATCCAAGTGTGTTTGTGTTTGTTTGCTTGTGTTTGTTTCCTAGACCTGCATATTTTTTATTACTTCTACCTTCCTCTGACAATCCGGTCAGAAATTCATGGTGCTTTCCTGTCTGGGCTGATTCCTATGGAGCACCGTCGCACACCCACACTGCTTATGGGCCGTTTAACAGCCGACTACAGAGATAGTGGAAGAGAGACAGAGTCAGCAAGGGGAGGAGGTGAAAATCAGCCTGATTATGCCTGTCTTTGCCTCTGTGGGTTTACAGGTTGCATTATTGCAGGGTGGGTGTTTATGTTCAATACCTATTTGAGTCAATGTTGCATTGCAGCATAGCATAGCTAATATTCTTTGTGAGTGCTGCCTCTAAAAATAAGATCAATACAATTAAACTTTAAGCCAGTGATTTTAATGTGAATATCTTAATACTTGGTGCCAGAGTTGATATTTTAAATCTGATATATTGGAAAGAATAAATATCTTAGGGGAACATTAATGGGAAAAGAGTTGAAATCAGGCAAACCTGATTTGGATAATAATCAGCCGGTCAATTCGTCCACACCATGGAGACTGGTGCAAGACTATACTGTGTTTGTCTCTTGTGCCTTAGAAATGTCATTGGCCATTGGGTTGCACCTGATAGTATTCAAAGCACTGTCACAACCTACTATCTCATGCTTGAAGTGCTGGGTGGCAGATCATTTGACTCCTGGTATACTATTCTTTGTAGCTTTCCTGAATGTGGACGAGACTGAGTTCTAGTACTAACTTTTAAGGAGTCCTTACTTTCTCGTGCTGACACCAACTGGAAAAAAACTTCCAAGAGGCCCACTTACTGGAGAGAGATTTTTTCCCCATTCCACTCACCTCAAAGGTGTCCATCTGAATAGTCCTTAGAGACTCCTGCCTTAGAGGAGGCAGGATTTAAAGGAACTCTTGAATGAATAAGAAGGAGCGATGATGTTTGGGGCAAATAAATGTATCTTTCCTACGCCACATTCCACCATCTTTGTATTGCCCACTGTGTGTTGCTTAGTGCCTTCGTATTTCCTTGGTCACACTCCTTTTTTTCACACACTTAACTTCTACTGCTTTAGTTCAGGCCTTCACCAGTTCTTGCTTGGACTATTGCAGTAGCCTCCTGACTGGTTCTTCTCACCCAGTCTTTTATGTGAATAACACACACTAGTCTTTCTGAAGGTTAGATAGAAACTGCTTTCCTCCAAAAACATCTGCAATGGGTTCTAGTTGCCCAGGGAATGAAGTAGAGATTTCTTGATGTGCCATCAGAGTCTCCATGGTCAGTGACACCATTTCACTGGAAAGTAGTAGGGAAGCAGTACTAAGGGTGCAGGTAAATGGATGTGTGAAGTTGCGCGTGATACTAACCTCTCTAAGCCTCAGATTTCTCACCGTGGTGGGAATACAGTGAGAGGGTATACATGATGCACTGGGGCAGAGTGTGTGGCACCCTCTGCTACTATTACTTACCTACATTCTAGTCACATCTGTCTACTCATTGTCCAACATATTTTGGGTATTAAATATATGCTAGGTATTGTGCTATATCTTTTAGATGTCCAATCTCACTTAATACTCAAAATAATAAGGTAAGTGATTATATTATGCCCATGATATACATAAAGAAACTTGAGTTCAGAAAAGTTAAGCCACTTGCTCATGGTCATACAACTGGTTAGTGCCTGAATCAGAATTAGAACCCAGGTGCCCCTGACTCCAGACCTTAATCCCTGAACTAAAGCACATTTCCACCCATTCTTCTCTGCCTTTGTCCATGCAAAGCATAGAATGCCCTTGTTCTAGTTCACGTCTATGAACATTTTTCATATATTTCAAGGTCCAGGTCAAATGAGACCTTAAAAAGAGCAGAGACAGCAACAGAGATACAGAAGAGCAAGCAATAATAAGAGTAAACAGGGTTGTCAGAGAGCAGACAGAAAGTGTCAAAATATTAATTGTTTATTATCTTAATAGCATTTTAAACTAGGGTTGTATTCTTTGAAAATGGTAAACTCTTTGAGGACTCTAGAATATACATTGCTCTGTATGTTCTGATGTTTGGTGCATACAGAATGGGCTCGTTTAGTGAGGTTCCTTTAGGCAGGAACCGCCTTTCCCAGGGACAAGCAACGCAATAGTCTAGAATGTCACGATGTAAGGGGACATTAGAAAGGGGCTGTTCTTTCAAATGAAGCCAAGATTTATATAACAGGGGTCCCAGGTGGCATTGGGAGAGGGTGTTTTTGGATATTTGGAAGATATCTCATATGAGAAATTTGGAACTGCTGGTAGAAAAAAGAACATTAGACATAGTTCCTAATTTCAGATGGGGTACCATTGGATTGTCACTAACATTTCTGAATCTCACGTCCCATGTCTGTGTAATGTGAATGAATATTAAAAGACTGTCCTGGCCTACCTCATAGGGTTACTGTGAAACTCAGATATAAAGGAATATTTAAGGGGTTTGAAATTTGAAAAGCAGTTTTATGGTTTTCCAAAGTGTTTTTACAGGTACAAGGAATTGCTGTTCCTATTAATGAAGAATAGGGCAATACTCTGCCTTCCAGTAGTTTTTCACTGGTTGCAGTGATATGATACCCACCTACTTAAGAAGGTAACCAGTAACACAAGGCACTCTCTGCCAATGAATACAGGTGAGACCATGGCGCCACTATGGGAATTCAGAGGATAGAGCAAGGTTGTTACTGTAGAGCAAGATGGTCAATTGCCAGAGAACCTTCAGAATGGAAGGTGAGCCTAGAACTAGGTTGAAGAATGAGTTGCAACTATAAATTTAGAAAGGAGTAGTGACAGGCCCCGAGATGCAAAGGATGTTGGCAGGACATATGTTTAAAGTAGAGGGTCTGTGTCAGAGCTGCGGGAATTGGAGGAGACTGGGGAGACCTTGGGTAGCAGGCGTTGTGTCTGTGATAAACTACGGGCATGGCGTACCAGGGCATGTTTTCTCTTCTGTGAGCACAGCCTAGAGGCCTCAGCATGAGTCCCCAGAGAAATTTAATGTATTCTCTTCTTCTTTGTTACATTCTCTTGGAAGTTTTGTCAGGAGAAAAATTAGTACTATATATTTTCTAAAGCTAAAAGCTTAAGCTCTATCAACATGGTGTTTGGTGCAAAGAAAAAGATGATACGAATATTTGATATGGGGCCAAAAATAGGTCTTATAGATTAAATATTACAGAGGGCTTAAAGTCCTTACAAAAACTAAATTTTGAGGGTCTTGTTAGATTGTGGTAAGAGTCTTCATTGTTCTTATTCTGTTGTGAGTCTTGAGTTGCAACTTGGAAAGGCGCTGGACAGGGCAATTATACAAGTAATAATCATTGGCTCAAGATTTTTAATGGTAAAAAGATGGCTTGATTCTCTGAACAAGTGAACAGGCAACATTTTCTCATTGCTGTTAATTATAATTTAAGACAGACTCAATTTTGTATTAGTCACAGATGTTTCATTTCTCAGTTCATATATAATGTGGTACATGGAATATCTCCAAAGAGATTTTAGAAGTGTTTGCAGTCTTGTCCATCTCTTTACCGCTTGGTGTGGTCTTTTCCAAAAATCATGACATTTGGAAAGAAACTTAGAGAAGTTTTGAAGACATTTTCAAGACATTTTGCTTTCAATGATCTCTAAAAATATTCCTATTGAAAGTGAAAATTGAGAACATGCTTTGAAAAACAAAATCAAAATGCATATTGTGTCTGTAGAAAGCCTGGTCTTGGGAGTGGCTGGGCTGCGTTCCAGTTGTTGGGGGAAGGGGCACAAGCACATGATTTCTGAATTGACGTAAGTCATGGACACCTTTAAGAAGCTCCAATGCTCCTCTTGCTATTAAGAAAAAATGTATTTCAAATAATTAGACCAAGCGGCTAGTTCCCAAATTACTCCACTGTGGATTGTTCTAATCAGGGAAAACTTATCAGTAGGACAAATCACTCGTGAAATTGCGATAGGTTTGGGAATATTCCAAGACATGACAGGTTTGGAATGCAAACCCTCAATGAAGCTGGAACACTTGAATTGTGTCTGAAGATTGCTAAGAATTAACTTATCTTTATGTCAGATTAGCCACAAGGACAATTTGAAACACCACCACCTGTATTTTCTGCTATAATAGAAGGACGCTGTTTGACAAATAAAATAGAATCACCATCAGCGCATTATGGGGAATTTTTCTTGGGATATATTGATAAAAGTTGGAGTTACATGCTATATGTCAAATCTTTCCCTAAAAGAAAATGCCATCTTAAAAAAGTATCTAAAACATAATCAAATGGTTTAATTTTAAGATGAGCATATATAAACTTTTTTGGTAAGAACAGTAAAATCATGGTGCCTTAAAAATATGTGGAGAATTCATATGGGCATGCATGAAAAGTTCTTTAAATATTGTTCTTCACTTTTCATCTTTTTTATATTCATTAACTTTTCCCAAAAAGAAAGGCGTGTGAATTTGCATATTCAGAATTTGAATATTATGTAATTCACAACATTCTCTCAAATCCATTTGAGACATCTAGACTCAATGAAGTTCAGTCAGTTAATCTTTAGAATAAAGTTCTTAAACAGTTTCTCCATGTTCTTTTGATTATTTCTCTCCACAGCTTTAATTGGGATGGTGAGACCTATTTAAGTAGATTCTTCAGTAATGAATTTTTTGTGTAAAGTCCTGAATCATAGTTGGAACTCTTGATACTATTTGACACTATTGGAGCATGAGCTGGAGACAGGGGATAGAGACAGGAAAGAAGGGAGGAGCAGACTAAGATACATATTTTCTTGAAAGTTAAAAAGATTGTAGTAATGAATTAAGTGGGGGCTAATTGCAATTGAGAGTTTGTCTGGGATGTACCTGTGGTCCCAAAATAATGCTTTCTTTCTTCTTGAGAATGGTGTGCTGGTATCGTTTATCGTACTGTTTTCTCATCAGTGGACATTCAGTGGCACAAGCAGTGGGCTGGGAGTTGGAAGGTCCAAATTTCTTCCTCGTGTTCCTTTTTACTTTGTTTAGGGTTAAAAAACACTTTTATATTTCTGGTCTTGGTTCCTCAGATTATAAAATAAGAACAGTAACACTGACTTCTTCACAGAAGTAGATAAGCCTGTATCAGTGAATTGTTCAGAGAAGAAACTTAACTTTAAGGTGAGACTCAGTGGAACCAGTGAGGCAGGGGAAGTTTGAGATCTTGAGTGGAGGCTTTGTTACCACGTGGGTGAAGATGGCAGAGCTGTTACATCATTCATCTTGCTTTCAGAAGAAATGCACCTCCAGCTCATTGTAGCTCCTGGCTAAGGAGACATTGGACACACCTATCTTTCCAAGCTAGCAGCTCAAGTTCAAAGGCGTTTACAGTTCAAGGGTCCGAGAAATGTTGCCTACTACCAAACTCAAGTCTTTGATGTGGTTTGGCAGGGTGCTAAACTTGTATCCTGCACCCCATGGATAAACACTGAAGGTTTGGCAATTTGGTATTGGGACGTTCCATTCAGAGCTTCTGAAGGGCAAAACTCTTGAGCTCTGTATGGAATCCTGTTGTTTAAGGGGCCCCAGTGCAAGGGAGAGTGTGGTCAACATCTCTAGGCCCAGGCTGTGTACACACTCTTCAGTCTCAGGAAGGCTGTCAGAGAAGTGCTCTGGGAACCCTTTACAGCCATTCTCATTTCTGGCCAGACCGAGGGCACAGTTCTCAGTGGAAGTACAGTTGGTTTGGAGGCATACCTGCTCTCAGCATTCAACTTTGAACAATTTTGCATTAAGGTTCTTTCCATTTCTTCAAACTACAGTATCTTCCTGGTTTTACATGTATATCTGTTTGTTTAGGAGAAAAAAAAGAGGGGAGTTTAATGATTTTCAGAAGCAATGTTTGCTTACTCAATATGGTAAAATGTCACTGAAAGAACATTCTAAATTAATATTTTTTCACTCAGAAGTTTCATAACGTATTACTATGTAACTGCACGAGAGAATTTTGTAATGACAAATTTCAAGACTAATTTTGGGCATTGTGAACTCTAATGTCTGGCATTCTATTAACCTCAAATCTCTATTAAATAATACTTCTATGTATCAGTTATCTATTGCAACAAAAATGCTGTAACAAACAACCTCAAAGCTGAGTGGCATATAACAGTGAATATTTATTTTTCTCAAGGGTCTGTGAGTTGACTGATGGTTCTGCTGATCTGAACCAGCACTGGTGAGCCCATTTGTGATCAGCAGCAGGTCATCTAGGCAGCTACATCTTCCAACGTGTCTGAGGCATTAGCTGGGGAAACTGAGTTGACTGGGCTCTGCTCCAGTCTCATCCCCCTGTAGGCTAACCTGGGAACATTCACATGGCAAATGCAGAAGGGCAAGGGAGGAAACAAAATTGTGTCTTTTTCCAGCCACTGCTAGTGTCAAGCTTGTTACTGTCCAATTGGTCAAGGCAATCACAAGGCTGAATCCAGAGTCAGCATAGGAGGAAACTACAGAACCACAGGAAAAATGATATTGATGAAGAAAAGTCATTAATGGAGGCCAGTAGCAAAATTAACCTGCCACATCCATCTGTGATACAGTGATAGCTTCATAAAGACAATCTTAAGATTCATTATGATCTTGAAGTACATTTTCAATGATAAAATTATATTATTAATTTTGATGTGAAAAACATTTGATCATATTCCCATTCTTTATAAATTGCTAACCCTTTGGTAGATACTGCGTATCAATAGTATAATGGATTTTGGTTAACCACATACCATATTTCATAACCAAATCATATAAGACTTTCTATCATACTTGGTATTAGTAGGCTTAGGATTTAAGTAATCACATGAAATTGTAAGATATTCCCTAATTTGATCTTAACAGCTTGGGAAAAATTACTATTTAAACAAAAAAAGAAAAAGAAATTGCATCTGTGAATACATTGGTGTATGATGGATGAATGAGATCTTAATTAGACAGTTACTCCAGGCACTGAGGTTAGTGTGATGGAATGAGGCATTTAAAAAGGGACCGAGGAGAGTATAGTGAGTGGGCAATCACATTGAGAGATGAAAATTCAAGGTGAAGCCAGATGGGCATTGATGCTACTTAGGAAGTTTTGTGACATACCTCCTTTCTGTGGTCCACCTTTGTTTTGAGTCTTGTAAACACAGTCTAATTGGCTCTGCAGACTATGGGCGGTAATGGGTTATTGATGAGAGTGAGTGTCATGTGAATAACTACTTCTCTGAAGATCTCTTCAGGCTGAGGTAACTGGAAGCAGCACAGAAGGAGAAATTGATGGCCCACATTCAGCTTTTGAATAGTAAAGCTTGAAGAGCTTTTAGGTACTGAACAGCTTGAGGAAAGGCAGGATAATGGAACATAATTGTACTGATTATGCAGTTGAGGTATGTTAAGGAACAATCTGCTAATTCTGCTAAACTGGCATTTTGTAGCTCCTGTTAATATTTTTAGTAGATGAACAAGAGATTAATGTATTGAGTCTGATTCAAAAAGAAGATCGCTCATATTGGCTGTAGCACCTTGGTGTTCAGCAGTTCGGGGCACTTCTCAAATGCTAGCTCACTACTCCTGCCAGCATCCCTGCGTGTCAAACATTTCGGAATAGGAAACCTTAGCAAGTAATAAGTGACTTGCCCAAGGTTATGCCTAAGCGAAGCATTAATTTCTCTTCTGTGCTAAGCCCATCTCAGATTTTTTTTTTCCAGTCCCACATTATCTCAGGAAGCTATAGAGCCTGCTGAGATAGAACATTTAGAACTAATGTAAGAAAAAAAATCTAAGCTCTAAATTATTTCATCCAAAAAACTTTTCCAGATTAAGTCCTGTCCTCTGGTAAATAGCAGATGTGGGAATGAAAAAAAAAATTGCTTTTGTTAAAACATAATATTGATTTGATTTCCATCCTTTGAGTGGAAGCTATATATTTTATGTTCCTTTATATTTTATTGGTCTTGAGTAATGCCCATAATCTAGGAACTCTCCATGTATACTTTGGTGATGGGAAAGAAATTTCTCCCTTTGATTTGTTGAGTTACTTTATCATTTATTAAGTCAATACATCTTTTTATTCAAGTTCTTCCCTGTGATATTCAGTGCTGTTTATCAAGGATATCCAGTTATCTTTTTGGGCATATGGCAAGGTTGTATTTCTAACCCTCTTGGAGTCAGGTGTGGCCGTGTGGCTTTCTGTGGCTTATGCAGTGCATGTTACTTTTGAGTGGATGCCGTTAAGAGTCGTACGTAAGTCAGCATGCTGTCTCTTTAAGCCTGGCATGGTGGCCAGCAACTTTTGAGATATTAATTGTTGTGTCTGCTTGGGATCCTGAATGACAGCAATGAATAGAATATCTCTGACAATCTGTAATGGCCATTCACCACGAACAGGAGAAAGCCCCACTCTTTTTTTTTAACCACTGAGATTTGAGGGTATTTGTTTACTGCAGCATATCCTAGCCTACCCTATCTATAATAAGAATTGGTACCTAGAATTTTGGGTGCTGCTCTAACAAATAACCTAAAATATGTGGGACTGGCTAGCATGTGTTGATTGCTATTGAGCATGTTTGGCAAGGCATTGCAAGAAAGATTATGTTATTCTTTTTTTTAATGAATGATGTGGTGTATTTATTTGATAGCAGGAATGAAAAGGAATGGAAAAAGTACAAAAACTCAGGAACTTGTATGATTGCTTCTCAATCCAAACAGTGAAAGATAAAAATGGGAAATTCTATAATTGTTACAAGGGACACCTATTATTAGAACCTCTGGATGGATCAAGGTAACACATAAAAAATACTTTTAGTTGGACAAATAGAGATTGAAGTTGTGGATCTCCCAGAGAAACCTGATATTCAAAAAGTACCAGCAATAAAGACAAGAAATGGGGAATGGCAGCGATAAACCAAACAAGTATAGCAAGTATAAGAATTCTGTCTAGAAAAGAACTATAGGTATAGTTTTTGGAACATGGAAATTACTGGAATAATAGATAAGAAGCAATTTAAAATATCTTGCACTGCCGAAGAAATCACAAGCCTTCAAAAGTTCCAGACTTAAAATTACGCTTGGAATTATAACTGTCTATGGGTAAGAAGGAGGCTGGAAAAGCTTCTTAGCCCTGCCAGGAGGACACATTCCTGATAACCATTTACATGTGGCCAAAGAGTATAAAGGAAAATGAGCAGTCTTCCAGAAAACAAAACCAAGGACCACAGAGAACACTGAACAAGCAAACAATTAAAGCCTAATCAAGGAATATTCTTCACCTTCAGGATAGGGATTCTCAAAATATCTGCCCAGGATTTTAGACTTGCCCCAGACCAGTAACGCCTGCGTGTTCCTTGTTTTCCCCTTTCTGAATGTAGTGATGATGAATGATGAAGAAACCACTGTGCAATATCCTGAGATCCATGCTGTAATCATGAAATTTTTGAGTTGTTTCTCTTGAGTGAGGGTAAATATGTTTCATATACAAGAATAAGAATGAACCAAGTATTTGGTAATCAGAAGGGCTCATTGGTAATCATCAGTTCTGTTTACCAGTTTTTTCTGGTTCCCTTTTTGGACACATGGTAGGTTTGTATTTTCTTACTCCCTTTGGCCAAAGACATGGAAACAGAAATAATTTCTGGGAGAAAGTGTGAGAGCCAAGGAGTAGTTAACTATGCTCTCTCTTTCCTTTTGGTATGGCTTACTAGCATCTTTCAAGAGTTCTTCCATCAGCTCAATTCCTTGTGGACTGTGACAACCCAAGGCCTGCAATGCAGATCTGCAATGGATGATAGTGTGTTTGAGACATAAATCATTGTTTTAAACCACCATTATTTCGAGTGCTGTTTATTACTGCAACATAGCCTACCCTAGCCAGACAGATACATTCCCCAGTTGGAAAACAGTGATCTTAAATGGATATTTATAAAGTGCATTAATTTTAAATATTCTATTCTACTATTGAACATTGGTATACATTTTTTTCAAAAAACAAAACATCAAAAAATACTTGAGAAGTTGAGTGCTATGATACACACCTGTAAATCCAGCTACTAGGGAGGCTATTGTGGGAGGATTGCTTAAGCCCAGAAGTTCAAGACCAGCCTGCACAACATAGTGAAACTCATCTCATAACAAAACAAAACAAAACAAACACAACACTTTGGTTCCTTAAAAGCAATTTTATGCTCCATAAGAAAAGTATATACTTACCTGTGATATTATAAAGTGCCATCTTAGTTGAATACTAGTAATACTAAAGCAAACCTATATAGCTCAGAATTTGATCAGGGAGTACACACAGGCAGAATTTAGACACATTAGTATTTGTAAATATACAAACCAATTTAGGGAGTTAATCGAATTTCACTATTTCTAATCCTAAAGCTGATTTCCTACTGGGACCAGGAGGAATTCTATTCTAAGCAAGTCAGTAGAAACATGATATGTGTATGCGGGGGAGTGGCCGTGCGTTGAGTTCTACTGAATCCCTGGGCAGCTTTGGAGGCAGCCAGAACGCTAGATTTGAAAGAATCATGTTCTCACCTGGTACACAAATGCTATGTTTCTCAATAATTATGGACAGGTAGATGTAAATTTCTCTGACATGAGCATGAGCCCAGATGCCACCCTATCCCTCAAAGGTTATTAATAGCCGGCAGTGCTCAGTGCTTGTACTTAACAATATAACAACATTATATTCTGTGCTTACACTTACAAAGCAGTTTTGTAATGTCTCCTATATACTTTATGGTAGTCTGCAATGCCTAGGGAACGGTAACTTAGACAGAATCAGCCAACCACAATAACAAGTGAGGCATGTTTTATTATTGCTCTAATGGTAGACTTTTGATATTCAATTACCCAACAGTTGGCTGGTGCTTGGGTTTGAGACTGCTTTGAGCAGTCAATTTCTACCTCCCTCATGCCTACTCTACATGGTATAATCTATAATCAGTAATCACTTGGTAAATGTTAAATTCCAATATAATAAAATTGGTTTGGGCCGCTTTCTTGATCCCTCACTGACCAATACCAAAGTCATATGAAGTAAAAGTGTGGTGTGGTGCACTGATTTCCAAATATGGTTGCAAATTGGTATCACCCCCAGAATTTTAAGAGACACTAACTGAGTTATACCCCCAGAAATTCTGAGTTAATTGGTATGGAGAGTTTTGAAAATTTGCCAGATAATTCTAACATGTAACAAAAAATTAAGAATAAAAAATGCAGTGTTTAAAAGCAGAGGCTCTGGAGTTATCCAAAAATCTGGGTTTATATTCCTGCTTCCTTCTTACTGGCTGTGTAACCTTAAGAACGTTTCTAAATTCTATAGTCCTTAATTTCCTTATCTTTAAAGTTAGGATAAAATGTTACTGTAAGTTTTAAATGGATCAATGCATGCGAAGAATTTTAAGAGTACCCGGCATATAGAAAGCACTCAGTAAATGTTTTAACACTAGATTATGAATAGTTATTAATTTGAGGCTGGCGGGTCTTGAAAGTAGGATAGGAATGGACTTGCAGACCAAGTGTTAGACATTTCAAAGACAGGTAGTAGCATCCGTAAAGGTGTTGAGTTAAGCGAAAACCTGATGCATTCTGGGAATGATGTGAAATTTACTAAGGCCGGAACAGGTGTGGATAAGACAGACTAGAGAAAGATAAGGCTGAAGACATTGCTTGAAGTGAGACTTTGAGAGTTACGTATTTTAAGTTTTAGAATTGAGGTTTTAACCTTAAATTATGGTGGTTTTTAACACTTAATATTTGGACACGCAGAGTTTGCAATTGATTGTGAGTTATGTCATGAGTAAAGTAAAAACTAGATTCATATTTATCCATACTGTAGCATTACCCTCACTGGTGTTCGATCTCTTTCACTAAGCATGAGAGAACAGGGTAGAATGCAGTAGGTACACTGGCAATTACTCATAACTCATCACCCCATTTATCTTAGGCCCAGGCCACACTTACTGATGGAGCGTTATTTATTAATTGTGGAGACTGAATGCTATTTGTATTTTATGCAAAATTCATTATTTTCATCTGTGGATGAACTTCTACTTCAAGCCATTATGGAGCAACTAGCACTGGACTAGCCATCACACCATAAACAACAAGTAAACAACTGGAAAAGTAGACACATGTATGAAACAGCTGTTTTCAGATGCTAAACAAAAAACAAGTAGTACCTGAGATTTATAAAAGATGAAAAACAGACAAGGTGAGCCCTGTGATCATTTAGCTTTCTCCTGGAAGCATTTTTTTAGACCCCAGTAAAGGGAAAAGAAACCAAGCAGAACCTAGTAGTTCTGGTGAACTGAAAAAACAGAGATTAGAGTGTGGAAAAGCTGAGCCTGCCAGAATTTGTGGGATGGAGTTCTAAAGGGAAGAGAGCTGTGCAGAGAAAGAGATTAAACACTCTGCTTGGGGTCTTGTTGAGTTGTTGGCTGAATAGTAAGTTGCATGTCTGCAGGATAAGACTTTTCAAGGCTTGGCAAAAAACAACTACTGAGGAAGAACAACTACTAGGGAACTATAAAGTGAACAACTATCAGAGTTCACACAGGGCAGGGAGCCAAATGATGTCTAACCAGCTAGTGTAGAGAAACTTTATGGAACACCCCAAGTATCTGATGAAGATCCCAGAAAGTCTAAGCCTTAGAGTAAGACCCAATTAATCCTTGAGTAAAGACTTCTTCAGACCTGCCCTCGCAACAACAATGACAACAGCAGCAGTAACAACAACAAGAAGCCTCTGAAGAAACAAGCGAATGTGCAAGTAAATTAGCTGCCTACCAGATCAAAGATCAGCATTCTCAAAGGAAAACAACCAAATCCACGTGCTGAACACTGTAACTTTCACAATGTTCAGCTCCAATCAAAAATTTTATGTCATATGAAAAAGTTGGAAAATGTAAACCATAATGGCAGAAATAGACCAAGAAATGAGAGAGAGGATGAAATTAGCAGATGAGGAAATTAAAATCCTTATAAATATGTCAAGAACTCAAAGGAAACATGAACACAATAAGTAGAGAAATGGAAAGTATTAAAAAAGAACAAATAGATCTACTAGAGATAAAAAATGCAATATCCAAAATAGAAAATGTACTTGGTTTTAAGAGCAGATCACTTAAGAAAACATCAGTGAAGTTGAATATGGGACAGTACAAATTATCCAAACTGAAGCACAAAACAAAGAAAGCCCAAAGAAGAAAAGCCAGGAAAAAAAAAAAAATAGAACTTTACAGGCCTGTGGACAATGTCAAGTAATTTTGCATATATTTAAATAGAGGCAGGAACAGTTGGAGAGTGAGGTATAAATAGTATTTAAGGAAATAATGGCTGGAATTTTTCCAGCTTTAATTAAAAAAAAAAATAACACACAGATCCAAGAAGCCCAATAAAATTCAAATAAAATAAACACAAAGAGATTCTACCAAGGCACATCATAATAAAATTGCTGAAAATCAATAATAAAGAGAAAATTCTATGAGCAGCCAGATGAACAAAAGAAAATATGTTGTACACAGGCAAACAAAGATATGAATGACTAGAAACAATGCAAACCAGAAGACAAAGAAACATCTTTAAAGTGCTAGGGGAAAACAGTAACATCAAAAAACACAAAACAAAAAACAACAGCTTAGAATTCTTTATCAAGCAAAAATATCTTTCAAAATAGAGACTAATAAAGACATTTTGAGATAATTAAAAACTGAAACAATTCATTGCTAGAATATATCTTGATAAGAAATGTTAAAAATTTTTTAGACGGAAGGAACATGATTCTAGATGGAAACTCAAATTTATATAAAGCAATGAAGAGCATTAGAAATAGTAAATATATAGGTAGTTATAAAAACTTTTATTCATTAAACATTTTTCATTAAGAAACAATGTATTGGGTATTCTAAAACAAATATAGAACTAAAATGTGTGACAATAAGATTGGGACAGAAGAAATGGAAAAATACAGTTGTATGGTTTTTAAGTTATTCATTAAGTACTATAACATTTTTGATGGTATGTTGTGATAAGTTAATGATATTATAAACCCTAGAGCAACAACTGAAAAAATAAAGAGGTATAACTAATAAACTAAAAGAGGAGATAAAAATAGAATTACAAAAAAGAAAAATTAATTTTTCTAAGAGAGAATAAAAAAAGGAAGAAAATACAGACAGGAAAGGCAACACATAGCAAGATAGTAGACTTAAATCCAATCATATAAAACATTACAATATATATACATAGACTAAACATATCTTCTAAAAGGCAAAGATTGAATAAAAACCTATGCTAAATATCATTTATAAGAAATACCACAAGAAACTTAAAGGAAAAATAATAAAAAAGTTATACCATGCAAATAGCATAAGAAATTTGGAATGGCTTTATTCACATCAGACAATGTAGAGTTTGAGACAAGAAATAGTAGTAGAGCTTTAGAGGGATGCTAAGATCAGTTCATTAAGAAGACAAGGCAATTTTACATGTGTTAATGACAGTTTCAAAATACAAACACAATAGGACCGAAAAGAGAAAATAGAATAAATTCACAATAACAGCGATGTCAACATTATTCTCTCAGCAGTTGACAGAACACATAGGCAGAAAATCAGCAATGTAGAAATCTGGAAAAACGATATCAGCCAACCTGACCTCATTGACAACTGCAGAATACTGCATCCAACAACAGTACCGTACAAATCCTTTCCAAGTGCTATTCTGGGCTATATTTTAGCCTATAAATAAGTCTTTACGTATTCGAAATGATAAAAATCATACAGAGTATGTTTGCTGACTATAAGGAAATTAAATTAGCTATTATAAGAAAAAGGTATATGGAATATCTTCAAATCCTTGGAAATGACATAAAATATTTCTAAATCACCTGTGGATCAAGTAAGCAATTAAAAGGGGAATTAGACAGTATCTTGAACTAAATGATTACAAAAATGCAACATATCAAATTTTCAGCTAAAGTACTACTTAGAAGAAAATTTATAGTAGCTAAACAGTGCATCAAGGGAAATTTATAGATTTAGATATGCATATTGGAAAAAAAAGCTTAAAATCAATTATCTGAAATTTTACCTTAAGGAGCTAGAAATAAAAAAGAAAGTAAAATCCAAATTAGGTAGAAGGAGAGAAATAATAATAAAATAACTTGCAACAGATTATAGACCTAAACATAAAAGCTAAAACTGTAAAACTTCTAGGCAAAAATCTTTACCATCTTGAGATAGGTAAAGATGTCTTAGGGCACTAAAAGCATGAACTTAAAAAATTGGTAAATTGGACTCTATCAAAACTAAAAACATCTGCTCCTCAAAAGACACCATTGAGAAAATGAAAAGGCAAGGTACTGAGAGAATATATTTGCAATTCATACAGTTGTTAAAGGATTTATATACAGAATACATAAAGGAAAAACCTCTTAAGACTCAATATTAAGTTAAAAAATCCAATTAAAAATGAGCAGATCCTTAAATGAGTATTTGAGGATACTTCAAACAAAAGAAGATACACAAAACACCTAGAAACATGAATTAATGTTCAGCTTCCTTAGTCATCAGGCAAATGGAAATTAAAATCACAGGAAGGACCACTATGTATACACTTGAATGGCAAAAATGCAGAACAACCACAATGGGCATATAAAATGGTACAACTACTTTTGAATACAGTTTGACAATTTCTCATAAAACACATTCATTTAACACAGCAATTCAACCCGTACGTATTTATTTATCCAATAGAAATAGAAACACATGTCCACCCAAAACTTGCCCTCAAATGTTTATAGCAGCTTGTTAATATTATCGTTATTAGCTTGAAGCTAGAAACATGCAAATGTCTATTACTAGGTGAATGGTTAAGCCAATCAACCATACTACTCAGAAATAAAAAAATAACAAACTACCTACACATGCAACAATATAAATATATGAAGTTCAAATGAACATTATGCTGCGCAAAATGATTCATACCCATACACATACACTGCAGGGGTACAAATACACTGCATGATTCTATTTGAAATTCTGGAATGGACAAATCTAATCTGAACAGGCAAAGGCAGATCGGCAGTTGCCTGGGTGGTGGGCTGGGAGAACTGGCTAGGAAGGGCCACAGGAAACTCTCTGAAGTTGTTCTATGCCTTGATTGGGTTGGTGTCACACTAGTGTATATATTTGTCAAAATGCATCAAACTATCCACTTAACGTGTATATATTTTAAACAGGGGGTTAGCCAAAGTTAGTTGAAGACGTTATGAATATGCACATGTACACTGTAGGCATAAGTGAGGGTGGTGCTAGGAGATGTTTCTGTTACTAATGACAAAATGATGATAATCAGGACATAGACATACCATGTCAGTTTCTATAAAGACCCATAAATTTATATAAATTTTGGTTTTAACTTTGGCAGAAAAGATAATTCTAAACTCTAAGTCACCATTCTCTTTAAAATAAATACAGTCGATCCTTGAACAATGCAGGGATTAAAGGTGCCACCCACCCCCCAACCCCCGTACATAACTTTTGACCTCCAAAAAAAGTTAACACATTGACCACCACATTAGAAAAAAAAACCCAACCTTTTTCCTTGGGGCTATAGTGTTTTATTATGAAAATAGAATATAAACTTTGAAAACAAAATGATCTTTTCTAATTTAATAAAAAATTTGTTATTTTGTATTGTTTTCTGTGTGTGAGTTATATGTAATACAATACACATTTTTAGAATTAAATTGTCAATATTAATTGAAACAATAAGAACAACAACAAGTAAGATTTTCACGAACCAATTGCAGAGTTTTGCTTCATGAGGCCCCAGGCTCAAAACTAGCGTGAGTTAAATACAATCGCATGGCAGGTGATGTGTTAAACCAATAGCCTACTGCCTACGAAGATTTACCGATAACATAAACACTCAGTTAACATATATCGTATGATGTATGTATTATAAACTGTATTCTTGCAATAAAGTAAGCTAGAGAAAGGAAAATGTTATTAAGAACCATTCCCGATGTATTTTCCTGATGGAGGGGAAGTGGAACTACTGGAAGATTTGTACGATGATAATGTGTGTCAGCCCGGTGTGCCTTCTGTCACGTTTGCCTAGTGTCATTGGATTGGCATAACCTTACATATTCTGTGAGCTTTGATGAGCAGAATAACAATATAACCGGAAATTATATCCTTCTTTCTTAGTCATAACAATATCACACTTGTCGTCTTTGTCAAGGGAATAGATATATTACTCATCGCCTCTTCCCCCAAAAAAGAAAATCATAAGAGAAAATATATTTACTATTCATTAAATGAAAGTGGATCATCATAAAGGTCTTCATCCTCATCATCTTCAAGTTGCGTAGGCTGAGGAGGAGGAAAAAGAGGAGGGCTTGGCCTTGTTGTTTCAAGGGTGGCAGAGGAAAAAGTGGATCCATGCAGTTCAAACCTGTGTTGTCCACGGTTAACTGTACTTAACCATGATGGGAAGGTGTTTGACATTACTAAAGCTTAACAAATACTCTCTATCATACTATTTGACATTTCTTTGTGGTGTCATCAAAGTCTGTCAACATCCAAGGAAATGTATTTTGCTCTTTAATGACATCTATCATATCGAATAACTGATAAAAATAAAAGATTGTAAATTGGGTGAACATGTGCACAGTTCACAGATTTGTAAACAGTGTGTAATTTGATCACATTTGTTTTACCAAAAGAGAAACTTTGGCCAGGAGCAGTGGCTTATGCCTGTAATCCCAGCACCTTGGGATGCTGAAGCAGGAGATTGCTTTAGGCCAGGTATTTGAGACCAGCCTGGGCAACATAGCAAGACCCTGTCTCTACAAAAAAATTAGCTGAGCATGGCAGCACATGCCTGTAGTCCAAGCTACTTGGGACACTGAGGCAGGAGGATTGCTTGAGCCCAGGAGTTCAAGGTTGCAGTAAGCTATGATCATGCCACTGCACTCCAGCTTGGGTGACAGAGCGAGACCCTGTCTCTAAAAAAAAGAGAGAAATTGACCATTATAGGATAATGTAGGAATAGCCTGGGTTCAGGGAAATCAGGTATAGAGGCTATTGCAACAGTCTAGGCAAGGGTATAATGAGCGTTTAAAGCAGTGGGAGTACAAATCAGAGAACACGTTAAAGAGATATTTGTTATGGTTTGGCTATTTATAAATTTAATGACTACAATGGAATCTCTTTGGTATCCCATTGTAATAAAAATAAAACTCAGTATTCTTCTCATGGTCTCTGAAGTTCTACCTAGTATGGTCACTGCCTGTTCCATAATCTCATCTCCTAATAGTGCCCCCTACTTCTCTTTCTACTGAGCACCAACCATAGTGACTTTTTCATCTTTAAACACAAGATTATTGCCTCCTTGGAGACTTTGCATTTCTTGTTCTTTTAGCCTGAAATGCTCTTTAGCTGCATCTTCTCATGGCTGGCTCCTTCTTATCATATAGGTTTCAGTTCAAATATCAACTTTTTGGAAAGCTCTTTCCTAACTATACTCTAGCCCAGCCTCTCTATCACATTATTCTGTTCTGTTTAGCAAGCATCACTATCTAAGGTTATTTGCTTAATTGTTTATTAAGTCTGTCACTGCCAGTACAATGTAAATTTTACCAGAGTACCTTGGCTGTCTTATTCCTTAGGGAAATCTCAGTGCCTACAACAGTACTTGGTACAAATATTTTTGAATGGCTAAGTGGGGCTATGCTTGTAACATATTTGAATGTTTTAGGGTGGTAAGGATTATGAATGAAAAATCGTAAAAATATATTATTGTAGAACTTCTAATTATATTATGTATTTCAATTATGTATGTTGCCTTGTTTTAGAGAGATTTGTAAGACTCATTGTAAGAGTAACTCAAAGTAATAGCAGAGTGGTACATGTCATCTACTTTAATGTCATATTATACTTCTCACTACAGAATCTGTTTTCTGGATCATTTATTCATTTATTTGTTCAGCACTTACTGAGAACTCTGGGGATACAAGATGAAGACATACATAATTCAGTGGGTGCAGCATAAGATACATGAGAAAGTACTGTGGAAGTACAGAGATGGAAGAAATAATTTGTGCTTGGAAGAGAGTTTGAGGAAGTAGGAAAATCTGTGAAGGGGATTTGACATGTAAGCTTGGTCCTCAACAACCATAGAAATGTATCAAGTAGAGACAGGAAGAGGCCTTCCAGGCAAAGGGAACTATTTGAGCAAAGACAAGAGGCACAGAAGTTGGAGAAGTCACTTGTGGCAGCTTGGAGGGTGTGCATTGGCGGGTGTTCTTGTGAAAGGTGGTGTTGGAAAAATATGTTGGTGGAGGTCTGATAATGAAGGGCCTTGAATGCCGTGCGAAGAACATTATCCAGTAGGTAATTGAGGAACCATCAAAGGATTTTTATCTAGGAGTGTGACCAGGTTTGTTACTTAAAAGAAATTCTTGCAATAGTTAAAATAAGAGTGGGAGCCCAAAGGCATGGAGATTAGTTGAATTATCATTAAAAAAATTTCAGGCAAGAGATGAGAAAAGCTTAAATTAAGTCAGGAACAGTATGAACAGGGAGATGAGAGCTGATTTTAGGATTAGAATTGATGGGTCTTGGGGACCACAAGAGAGTGAGGGAATAAAGGGAGATAGAGCTGACTCTGAGTTTCAGGTTGGAAGTCTTGCGGATGGGGTTGTAATTGATCCGCTGTGACCTGAAATTGATTGGCCCTCCTGGTTCACCTCATTTCCTTCATTGACCTTTCTCCCCAACCTTAACTCCAGGACAGAGGTTTCCTTCCACTTTGGGCTCATTAATACCTCTTTTCATTCACCAGGTATAGAACCTGCTAGCTAATCAATCTGCATGAGCAACCTTTCCTTTTCTTGTGTGTCAGCAGCTGAGTATCTCATAGATTGATTCAATGTGCTCTCAATTCTGTCAAAACCCTCACAGGATACCTGGAGAGCTATTTCATTGCCTATGGGTTTGCTCATCTGCTAACAACCTGCTGTAATATTTTAATTCATTCAACTTCTTATTATCACCTTGTATCCACTTACATCAATCCACAGATGGTATCAGCTCCATCCTGAGTGGTCTCTAAAGGTTTGTTCTTAGACCTGACGTGAGATGTAGATTTCTGACTGTGGGTTCAGTACTGAGGTGAGTACTGTGGGGAGACAAACAGCGTATAATGGGTGGTCTCTTACTTTTCAGAGCTTACAGCTGAGATGAGGAGATGAAACTTTTCATTGCTTGTCCCTTCCTTTCCTCTCTCTTTCTTTTTTCCTTTGTTTGTTCCTTTGCTCCTTCCTTTCTTACCTCCCCCTCAATTAAATTAAATTAAATATAAATACTGTAAAGACAGCAAAATTGCAAAGGTAAATAAGCTATAAAGGTTTCTGATCATACAGCATTCAATAATTGACAAATTGCATGGTGCAGAACTGAAGCCTAGATGTAACAGAGCAGGCCTCATAAAGAAGCTCAGACTCACTTAGGGAATGATTATTATTCGTAATAAAAGGTCTAGGAACTTCATGAGTGTAGGGCATCTTGATTTTAGGAAATTAACCAGCACATAAAAATCAGGATTTTTATGTGGCTAAGTTGAAAAGTGGGGGCTAGAAGTTGTACAGATGGATTCAAGGGTGGTTTCTGAAATTATGAGTAAATTGGAACTGTGTCAAAGTGGTTAAATTTCTTAGGAATATGTATTAGGGCCCTGTTTTATTCATCAGTGGTTGAATTGAGTCACATGAAGCTGGCTTATCTGAGTTATAGTCATTGACACAGAGATTTATTAGATAGCGTGCTCCATCAAGGTTAAACATGAATGTAAAAGTGTAGCACTTCTGAGTCAAACTTTTTCAAAATGAAATTGAATTAGGTTCAAAAGACATAGTGAGGTGGCATCTGGGCAACCTGCCTTGACAGGAGATTTGTGGAAAAGTTCTTGGAGAGTTGTAGTTGCCCGTAAGACTTGTGTAACTCGGGGCAACATTACTGCTTAAGTTAATCAAATATCTTACTACACATTAGTGAGAAGGGATCATGGTGACAACAGTCTTCCTGAAAACAGCTTTGGCCACACCACATGTAAAGTCTAACGGAATGTTCAGTTCTGCTTGCCATATGTTTGGAGGGTCATGTACAAGCTAGAATATGCTCTGAGGTTACCCCTCGTGATGCCTCGGAAATCATGTTGCACAGAGCTAGACAAGAGATTATGAGAAAAATCTGAGCAACTACTTCAAAATTTTGAAAGGTCATGAGAGAGTAAATAGATTTGAACTTTGTTGTTCCAGAGGGCAAAAACAGAATGAATGGCTACAAATTTTGGTGAAGCAAATTTGTTCTCAGTCAGAGAAAGAATTTTCAATTGGTTATTCTGTAAACAATTTGGGAGGTTTCCATCATCTCCACAATAAATATCCTTTCACTAAGAGCGTTCAAACAAAGTCCAGTTAGATGGCCACTTGTCAGAGCTGTCACTAAGTGAAGTCCTGTGTGGGTGGAGAGTTAGATGAGATGATCTATAAGCTTTCTTTCAGTGCTGAGTCTAAACACAGCCTTATCTTTTGTGTTTTTTTTTTTAGTAAAGAAAGTTACACAAAACCCTGATTAAAATAATAATAGAATTATGGTAAAGAGAGATGGGGGAACATTATTATATGTTCTTCTTAATGCATTATACTGATTGCATATTATCATAAGAAGGTAGGGTAGATTTTGGTAGACATTTTGGAAGTTGTTTTGAGTTGGTTTAAGCCAAAGATGGACTTCTTCACTTTACTTTTGTACCAAAGTGAAAAGGGAAGCAGTAATATTAAAAATATCCCTCGCAGCCATCTGAAATAGTTGTCATATTGCCCAATGTGAAAAGGATAAAAAATATCTAGCTGTTAGGCTTCTGGTTAAGGCATTTTATTCCACAAATACTAATGCTTAGCATACACAAGACACTTTATACTTGCCAAGTACATTTTAAGAGTTATTAATTTGTCTTTACAAAAACTATGGGAAAGCAATGAAGTTATATCTTAGCAGATGAAAAAGCTAAGGCCACACACACATGCAAGCTGACTCTTTTTTTTAGGGTTTCATTCTTTCGAGCTTAGCTGATAATTTTGTAGTTTTTATAATAATAATATGTTTTAAAAATGTGTAACTCATTTCTACAGTCTACAAAGTTATTAAATTTCATTTGACAGAAATTAAATTAAAATTAAGTGTTCTTAACTACCCTACATGCTGCAGTTTTTATAAATTCAAGGAAAAAAATCCAAGCAAAATTCATTTGCCGTTGGTTAAATAAAGTTGAAGTTCAAATGACAGAGTTCTTACAATCTATCAACTTGGCATGCAGAATTATTCTAAATTACTGCATTAGCACTGAGTCATCCGGAATAGCATCTGCTGGAAGACCACCAACAGAATCCCGGGGATTGGATACAGTCATTACAGTGACAATAAACATCAAATTGAAAACCTTTGGGGCTGGCTTTTTTATTGAAACACATTATATTTTTTTTTCAAAACTTCAGCAGATTCTGCACCAGTGATTTCAACTTTCAAAAAAATTCTATATACCAATTGCTTATGTCATGTTACTATCTATAAACTAGTGATTGCATCACATTTGAAATAATTTACAGTTGATTTTGGGTTGCTTGAAAATAATTCGATCATTGTGTTACCTGTAATATTATCAAATCAGAGTTGGAAATTACTGGGATTGAAGAATTATTATTTTAAAAACATGAAGAATGATTCTATTAGATTGCTACTGTTGCCATGACAAAGTAACACAAACTGGGTGGCCTAAAACAACTGAAATTTATTGTCTCATGGTTCTGGAAGCCAGAAGTCCAAATTCAAGGTGTCGGCAGGCCTGTGTTCCCTATGAAGTCTGGAGGGGAAGGATCTGTTTCACGCCTCTCTCCTAGCTTCTGGTAGCTTCAGGCATTCTTTGTTTTGTAGGTAGGCCTCTTCTCCCTGTGTCTCTTTGCATTGTCTTCCCTCTGTGTCTGTCTGTGTCCAAATTTCTCCCCCCACCCCTTTTTTTTTAATGAGAACATCAATTATATTGGGTTAGTGCCCACCATAATGGTGTCATTTTAACCTGATTCCTTCTGTAAAGACCTCATTTCCAAATAAAGTCACATTTTGAGGTACTGTGGGTTAGGACTTCAACGTATCTTTTTGAGGGGGAATAAAACTCAACCTATAACAGTGCAGTTACTTCTAGGAGCCTGGTTGCTAAATCCAAAGCAATGAAAAGGATCATGAGATGATTTGAAGAAGTTTGGCAGCCAAGAGAATGAAAAAGCCAAGCTTCCAGTTTTTTATTTTTGATACTTCTTTAAACAATTAATGTACAGTTGCATTTCCTCTTCCTTTCCTTGTAATAAGTGTTAAATAGTTTTGTTATGTACTATTTTATATGTAAAGAATATGTATATAACACATTTGTGTATATTATAAACTATAATAATAAAATGAATACCATGAGTTCATCACCTTACATAAAGTGGAGAAGTATGGAAGTTCTCTTTGCCTTTCCTGAGTTGCACCCCTTTCCCTCCCAGGTAGAGATAAATATAACTCTGAATTTGGTGTTCATCATTACCAGTTTTTCTTCATATTCATATGTCATATATATGAAATACAAATAGGGTTATATATGTAGGGTGCATCTATCTATCATATGTCTATCTATCATCATCATCATCATCTATCCTTATCTATTCTACCTATCTACCTATCTTTCTCCATGAATAATGTGTTGTCTAGCTCTGCAAGTTTTTGAAATTTATAAAAATAGAGTAATACTTTATTCACCTTTTCGCAACTTTTTATTTTCTTTCAACATTAGGATGCTAAGATGTACTGACATACCTGTGGTTCAGTGATTTTCACTCATTTATAGTGTTTCACTGAATGAATCCCCCACCACCTTGATAGTGTCTTGCTTCTTAGAATTATCTTAAATTTCTCAAATATTTGGTTCAAACTGTGAGTAGAATTTTATTGTCTCCAAGATTAATTTTGGGAACTGTTATCTTAAAGATGTTAAACTATCCAATCCACGAACATGGTATGTTTTTTGAACTTATTTAGGCATTAGAAATATGTATTTCAAATCCATCTGGAACAATTTTTTTCCTGCCTAAAGAATACTTTTTGTATTATATTTAGCTCAGCCTTGAATTAATGTTTTTTATTTGAAAAAGTCTTTTTTATTTTTGAGGACTATATTCCTTGGGTTTAAAGTTTTATAGCAGCAGTTATTTTCTTTCAGCATTTTGAAAGATCATTCCATTGTCTTCTGGATTTGACTTTTTCTGTGAGAAAGTCAGCTGTCTTTTTCATGTCTTTTGAAGATGAATATCTTTTTTCTGTAGCTGGTTATAGAATCTGTGGTTCGCTTAGGTGTGGTATCCTTAATGTTTATCTTGCTTGAAGTTTGTAGTACTTTTTGAAAATATGGCTTCATATATCTCAACAATTTTAAAATATTCTCAGTCATTATCCTCTCAAATTATACTTCTGCCTTATTCTCTCCTTTATCTTTTCTGGCACTTTACACATAGGTTACAACTTTTAATTCCATCACCCATGCTTCTTATATAGATTTTTGTTTTTCATCCTATCTCTTTTTCTCTCTGTTCCTCATCTTGGTTATTGTCTACTGACATATTTTTGCCTATTGACACTGATATTTCTGTTGATGTTGGTATATATTCTAACATATCCTGGATATATGTCTATATTCTAAATGATCAATGGTCCCTTTTGTCCTGTTCTGCAGTTAATCCCAGCCATGGAGTTCTTAAGTTTAATTGTTGTATTTATCAGTTCTAGAATTTCCAGTGTTCATAGTTTTAACCTCTCTGCTAAAATTGCCAATCTTGTTTTTTATTTCTTTGAACATATTAAGCATAGTTATTTTTAAGTCCTTGGCTGATAACTCCATTATCTCTATTTCTTGTGGATCTATTTCTATGTTCTGTTATTTCTCTTAGGTTTTGATTACATTATCTTATTTGCTTATATGCCTCATTATTTTTTGCTGACTCCTAATCACTATATATTAAAAAAAAAAAGGTAAAGATAATTTGAGGCTTAGAGTGATGTTATGTTCAACCAAAGAAAATTTATTTTTATTTCTGACAGGTGGTTAAGAGCACTAGTAATCAAGATTTGCTTTAATCCAAATAAAGCTTTAGTTTATTTGAGGCTGTTTATGTTTTGTTTATCCTTATTCCAAAGTATAGGAGATTTGACAGTCTTTCTTCCTTAGCAGGCTCTGAACTTTAATTTCTCTTCATCTAGATTCATGAGTCTGTTAAAAGCCCTGTTAAGCTACTCAGTCTCTTAGCACTTTGTTCTAGAAACAGCAAAGACAGATAGGGGAAAGTAGACTCAAATGTAGGTTGATTTCTCTAAGTGTTTATCTTCTTCTGAATTTTGACTTCATAATTCTTTATTTTTTTGCTATATTTCCAATGGATTCAAACATATTATTTAAAACATTTTCCCCACATATATGAGTTGTTTTAATGGTTGATCTGAAATATCTAGTCTACCATTATCAGAAGCAGAATTCCCTTCCACTAATTTTTAAAATTCCCCATTTAAAAAGTATGTATTATTTCAAAACATTTTATCTTTTTATTTTCTAAATTTGACTGGTTGTATTTGATAGTCTCTTGTTTCTTGATCACATATCTTGATTTTTTTCTTTCTCTTTTTAAAATTTTATTCCTAATTATTTTATATCCTATAACTAATAGTTTTAGAACTCTAAAAGTTTAGGAGTTTAAACCTCTGATTTGTTTCTGTTCACTCTGATACATTGTGGAATATTTTTTCATGTGCATGGTAATTTTATTTTCATGATCTCAAACTTTGTTGAACTTCTCTGAGAATCTTGGGGACATAGTTGGGGCTACTCTCTTCCAGAAAGAACTTGTACTTGCTCCTGGTGGGTACTGTGGATACAAGTTGGCACCACTCTGATATAATCTCAGTTTCTGCTTTCTCTGGCTGCAGGGATAATAAATATTTGAATCTGTGACCTGAATGATAGCAGGTCTATGTGCTAATTCTCAGGAGAGACTGTTATAATTGTACCTCTTTTCCTAGAGTCTTGATGAAGACAGACACTTTCCTGATAGGCTTCCGTTGCTAGTACACAGATGTTTTCAACACCCTTTCAGTAGTACTATAGCCCATTTGAGGTCCCAAATTAATGAAATCCATATCTCATGGATCCTTTACTGGGTATGGCTATGAATACATGTGCTGGATGTGTTGGGTGAAGGAAAATATATCTCACACAACTAAGAGCAGATAAAATGGCATATTATAAAATGCAGCACACTTTCATGATAATAACCCTCAACAAAGTAGGGCATAGAAGGAACATACCTCAAAATTATAAAAGCCATATATGACAAACTCACAGCCAACATCATACTGAACAAGAAAAAGTTGAAAGCGTTCCCCCTAAGAACTGGAAAAAGACAAGTGTGCCCACTTTTTCCACTTCTATTCAACATAGTATTGGAAGTCCTAGCTAGAGCAATCAGGCAAGAGAAAAAAATAAAGGGTATCCAAATTGGGAAAGAGGTCATCAAACTATTGCTTTTCATTGATGATATGATCTTATATTGGAAAACCCCAAAGACTCCACCAAGAGACTCCTGGAATTGATAAATAAATTCAGCAAAGTCTCAGGTTACAAAATGAATGTACACAAGTCAGTAGCATTTCTATAAGCCAGTAACAGTCAAGCTGAGAGTCAAATCAAAGACTCAATACCACTGACAACAGGTGCAAAGAAAATAAAATACCTAGGAATATACTTAACCAAGGAGTTGAAAGAGCTCTCTCTACAGAGAGAACTACAAAAGAATGAAACAGGATCCATATCTCTCAGTACTCACAAATATTAATTCAAGATGGATAAAAGATTTAAATGTAAGGCATGAAACCATAAGAATTCCAGAATATAATGTAGGATAAAAACTCTTCTAGATATCAGCCTAGGCAAAGAATTTATGACTAAAACCCCATGGCAATTACAGCAACAACAAAAACAAATAAATAGAACTTGATTAAATTAAAAAGTTCTGCACAGCTAAGGAAATAATCAACAGAGCAAACAGATAACTTACAGACTGGGAGAAAATATTTGCAAGATATAAGCCCAAAAAAGGGCTAATAATCAGAATCTACAAAGAACTCAAGCAAATCAGCAAGAAAAAAACTGACAATCCCATTAAAATGGGCAAAAGACATGAACAGGAACTTTTGAAAAGAAGGTAGACAAATGGCCAATAAACATACGAAAAAATGCTTAACATCACTAACTATCAGGGAAATGAAAATTAAAACCACAATGAGATATTATCTTATCCCTGTTAGAATTGCTTTTATTAAAATTTCCAAAAGCAATAGATGCTGCATGGATGCAAAGAGAAAAGAACACTTATACACTGTTGGTAGGACTGCTAATTAGTACAGCCTCTATCGAAAATAGTATGGAGATTCCTCGAAGAACTAAAAGTAGACCTGCCATTCAATCCAGCAATCCCACTACTGGGTATCTACCCAAAGGAAAAGAAGTTATTTCCTCAAAAAGACAGCTGCCCTCAAATGTTTATTGCAGCACAATTCACAATTGCAAAGATGTTGAATCAACCCGAGTGCCCATCAATTCATGAGTGGATTAACAAAATGTGGTATATACCATGGAGTACTACTCAGCTATAAAGACAGATAAATTAATGCCTTTTGCAACAATTTGGATGGAGCTGGAGACCATTATCCTAAGTGTATTATCTAAAGAATGGAATAACAAACACCACATGTACTCACTGTTAAATTATTAAACCGATGAACATACATGTGCCCAGATGGAAGTAAAACTCAGTGGAAATCAAGCAGGGCAGGGGAAGGAAGGAGTGGATGGGCGAAAACCTACCTAATGGGTACAATGAACACAATTTAGGGGATAGGCATGCTTATAGCCATGACTCAAGCATTACAAAAGCAATCTATGCAATGAAACACATTTGTACCCCCTTAATATTTTGAAATAAAAAAATAGATATGTAAAATAATTCTTTGAGATAGGGTTAATGCTTACAGGGATCAGGCAGGTAATGTGAAGGTATTAAATTGCTAAAAATAAGACAATTAAAACTGCTGGGCATACTGTCTGCAAGATTCAGATTCAAATTTTAAAAGAAGATCAAGAAAACATCTCCTGGAAGTACTTGACCAAGAGATTGCCGGTTTTTGGCCTTTGCCTAACCCCAACAAATACCTTGATAATATACCTTAGGTGGACTGGAATATGTGCTAGTAATTCCTCATGTACTTTAACAATATCCAATTTCACATTTAAATATGATGCATGATAGTTTGACTTGTTTAGGCTTCTGTATTTTAAACTGTATGCTTGGAATATCCTTCGTTCTACTTTTGTTTTTTTAGGATGCAGCAACATCTTTAGCATACATTAAAAATAATGGTCAAGGAGCAAGGATTTCCTAATCACAGTAAATTGAGAGAGTTTGGATAAAGGATCAGTTCCGTAAATTAGGGATTTCAGGGGCTAAAATTAGCAACACTCATGATTTAAAGAAAAAAACTACTATTAAAACATTGTGCATAAAATGCATCCACCACTAATCCATATTATATGATGATGAGAGAAATGAGGTGAAATAGAAGATTAATGGAAAAATCAATGGTAATTTCTGTCTTCTTACTAAATAAGAGTCGATTTGTATCATCACTATTAGCATCTAAGTATAAATGGGAATAAGATCAGGTCTAGAGGGAAAAGTTGTGTTGAATTTTATGGCTCGATGTAGGCAAAGTGTAATGGTTAATTCCACAGCTTTCCACTTATTGTGTGATCACACGCTATTGTTTTCCATATTCAGACTAGATATTCAGCAAACTCTGTCTATATATCAAGAAAAAAATGCTGCAGAAATATATTTCTTATTTAATTTCTACTATTCTTTTAAATGGCAGTTTGCAGAATGCATCTGGGTGTACAGCTAATGACCCATGAGCAATAAGCAACTGTTTAAGTAAAATGCACTATGAAAAAGCTTTTACCAAACAGCATTTTAATATTTTAAATAGATTTTCCATTGCAGGCTCTTTGTAACTGGATTAGTTCTCTGATGTGTTCTGACAGAGCTGTGGTTAGGGATACTCCATTAACTTTGTCTGTCATCTTATTTTCCCTAGTATCCAGCAGAACACCCTTATATTTCATAATTTGTATTGCTATCAGTGCTGATTTGTAAATGTGCAAATTATAATTAACAACGGCTACTACTTCTATTAAATATTAAATCATTCTTGCAGCTTATATTTTCCACAGCAGATGGAGCCCAGTGGTATGCAAATAGACTTTCTTTACATTGTCAGCAATTTTTAACCTATATTTTAGCTTAAAGAACGCATTTTTCCCTGTTTGCTTTACGTTTTCTATAGCATTTGGGTTAATATTTATTTACTGCAGATTTCCTTTCTACCAATAAGAATTTCATGGACTATTACATCCCAGCACTGTGGTTTTGTTTCCCTTCATTAATAGCTCCTTAATCATCTAGCTTGCTTGTAAGTACAGGAGCTTGTTATTTGTACTGATGCTGCAGTATTGCATAAGATGCATTCAGTTATATTTTAATATGTACGGCAGAAGCAAAAATGTTGAGTACACCATCGTAGGTTTTAATTTGAAATCCAATCTATGTGCACATTTTTCCCCCAGAATAAGCAAAAGCATTTAAGGTTTTATATTGTGTCTTAAACATTCTATTAAATGTCATCAGCCGATTCAGGAAAATGTATTGCAAAAATATTAGAGAAGTATAAAATGTGTAAATGTAATAGATGCTTGGGACATGGAGAGGAATGTAAAAGTCCAACATTTATCAGGTAACCATAAACCACTAAGAAACATTGATAGAAAGCAACATTCTTATGATATATAGTATCTTAAGCATGAACTCTTATTTCTGGTATTTATGGCAGTGCTGTTGCATTAAAAAACACTAATCCAGAATTATTGCAACCTTTCCTAACTGTGGATTCCTAGAGTATGAATATTTTGGTTGGGGAGCAAGTTCTAACTTTCTTAACAATGAAAGGATATATACTCTTTAAACCCGGCTGGAATCAGAAGGTTGTGTTTCCTTGACAGGTTTTTAATGGCAAGTTAAGACTGCCGGGGAAACCATAGAACTCAAAGGCATTAACTGACAAATTAAGCAAAGAGTAATGCAAACTTCGATGTGTTGGAATCATCATTCATTGAACTGTAATTGCCTTAGCAGCACAAAATTAAATTGTAACAAGTAAGGGTCTTGACACTTCCCGCAATTTTAAAAAAAGTTTGTACATGCCATGGAGGATAAACAGCAGTCACATGAAATACTGGATGCAAGTCTTTTTAATAAATTAATTCTGCTTATTTATTTATTTTTTGGAACCAGCCATTCAACAAGACACACAAGGTTATTGCAACAGTCTGTCTTTTGGATTTTTAAACCTTGAAAAATTTTGGTTTCTAGCAGATGATGCAATTATAAGCAGGGTCACTTTCAAGGTATAAGGCCTGTTGGTTTATGGAAACAATTAGAAATGACTTGCCAATTATGTGATCTCCTCCCCTCCCACACACACATTCCTTGGGGGAGGAAGAAAGATCAGGAATATGCAGGGATGATAGTTCAGATTTTGCCTTTATGGGTGTCATTTGAAGATCCGGTTGAAAACAGTTTGTTTGTGACGGCCAAAGAAAGTAATCTTCAGGTAGCAGATTTCTTTTCCCTCCAAGAAAAAGAACATCTTTTTGGTTTTTTTTTTTAATGGCAAAGTATCAAAGAGAGTATAGGATACTCTGATAGAAAAGGATACTGTTTTTCTGCAGATGTCCCATAGGAGTCAAAACAGAGAGATTATAAAACAAAATTTGGGATCAATTGAAAGTTGTAGTTATGAAACCCACAAGAACAGCCTGACCAATCTTTCCGTGGGCTTTGGAGATGGTGAATTTCCCAATAGATCATGCCTCAGCTTTGGGTGGGAAGCTGTGATAAACGTTTGAGAGAGAAAATATGTGTCTGAGTTAGAGCATCTGCTTTCATTACTTAGTTTTCAAGAGGACATTACGAGTCAAGGAAATGAGTGGGTTTTATCCTGGAAAGGATCCAGGGGAAACTAGATCTTCTTAAGAAGACAAAGGAAGAGCAGATTTCAGCAGCTTGGGGAAGGGAGCTGTGAGCGGGGCTGGGTGGGTGAGGCCTCACCCTGTTGGTCTGCGGTGAGCTCTGCTCGTCTGGAGGCAGCAAATCTCCCTTCAGCAGCGCAGACTTGTTCAGCGTTGAGCATTAACCCATTTAAAATCCTCACCTTAAAATCCCTTCTGAGGTGAGATGCCCTAAGAGAACGCCTTTGCCTCAGACAGCCGTGCTTAACGGGGATTGCCTGGAGATGAGGCTTCCAGAACATTCACTGAGGCCTTGCTGAGGAGCAGAGTGGGAATGTGAACAACAGAAAACAACTGGACTCCGGGTGTGGAATTTCAGATTTAAAGTTTAGAGAAGAGTCTCCATAGGAAGGCTACATCTCAGAGTCAAGTATTTCTTTAATGATTCCTAAACCATGTGTGTTTAGAAAGAGAGAAGGGGATTTCTATATTCTTCAAATAGTTTGTGTATTTTTGTAGCTTGAAAAAATGAAATTTAGGACAGTGAAATACTGATAATTGGGGTGTATATTAATATCCATATGAAAATCTGTCATAGCAGCAGAGAAAATCGGGGTAACTTTTGTCCCCTCATCATTCAGGGGCTGAGGCTAAGGACGGGTTAGAGAAAGAGGAGAAGTGGGATGCTCCGGGGTGAACTAGGTAAAAGGCTTGTTTTGTTTTGACTTTGAATGCCTATGCCACGCTCTCGGGACCTTGTACTCTCCATAACTTCTCTTACTTGCTAAAGCCCACGTCCTGTCTAGAGCAGCTTTGGGTACAGGGCCTGTTGGTTCATGGAAACAATTAGAAATGACTTGCCAATTATGTGATCTCCTCCCCCTGTCTAATGCTATAGATAATATCGTCCTATTATTTTGTTCTCTGTGTATCTCTGTGTCTTTAGCAGCAACATCTACACAACTAGCTTCAGGTCTCCTGGCTTTCTGCTTACTGTTTCCTGTGAAGACTCCAGTATGCAAGATCTGTCATCATGGCCACCGTGAGGCTAAAGTACAAAGTGGAAAAAGTAGAGTTCAGTATTCTTTCCTCCCCATTATACTGCACCCTGCTTCTTGATGTGACTGTCCACTTACCTCCTTCAGGAAGCCCAGTTATAGCTGTCCTCCC
>CAUYRT010046017.1:0-44424 GCA_963574885.1 Lepilemur ruficaudatus
CAAAGTGAGGTGACACAAGACCCGAAGAATGGGCCCCACTTGTACTTGCCATCAAATTGGTATTGACTGATTAACACTATGGTGCTCAAATGGTGGTAGTGTTCACTAGGGATTGGGGAGGTGGAGGGTAGACTGACATCCGAGAGATGTGGTGAGCACTGTGGAGGGGAGGGGCATGCTTGAAACGTATTTGGGGACGGGTATTAGGGGTCTCAATAGGGGTTAGGAAATTCTCTAAAACTGATTTATGTGAATAGCTGTACAACTTGGTAAATTTACTAATAACCATTTAATTGTGCACTTAAAATGGAGTAAAGACATGTAAATTACACTTCAATAAAGAAAAAAATGATCAAGCACTGTTTAGAAACATATATGCATAGGAAGGTGACAATTATGACCTTAATTATGTAAGTAAAGGTAACGGTTTATCTGCCTCCAGCATAACCTTTCAGAAGATGATTTTTTAAAATCCAGTTTCATTAACACCAGAAGTCTATGAAACACAAAGGAAAATATGAGCAATAAAGTAAACCACAAACATCAAATCACTGTAGTTGCCACATTTAACAATTTCAATACAAGATTCATTCATTCAATAATTACCTGTTAATCATTTACTATGATAAAAAATGATTAAGTCCTTGTTGATAAGGATCTCAGTCTAGCAGTAGTGGAAAAAGACACATAAACAAATCAGGGAGAAATACTACCAGTAAAAAGACAGTTATTTTAAGAGACCACTTATGCCTGAGGGTGAGGGAATGGTTAAGAAAAGCTTCACAGAGGGGTCAGGTACACTAACCTTGAAGGTCTATCAGGAATTATAGCTGGGGGTGAGTGGATACAGGGAACATTGTTGTCAAACTGCACAGTATGTTCAGGAAACTATATGCGATTTGGTAAAGATGACTCCATCTCCATCCTGGGTTTAGGTAGAAAGTGCCAGGAGTTTATGTAATCTCTATAACAACCCATTTGACTGATAAAAGACACAAAGACACAGGTGAAGTAAATAACCTGGCCAAGTTCATACAGCTAAGTGACAGAGCTGAGACTGGAATCCGGGTATGCTGTGTTGAGACTGCACTCAATTACTTCTCTAAGGTGCCTCTCCAGGTAACACTGAAAAAGGGAACAATGAAGGGTCTGGATGTACTTCGTACATATGCCATAAGCAATGTGCTTTTTATCCTGAAGCCAAGAGAACTGAGAGTTCTCAGAACTGAGAGTTCTGACAGTAGTATGTTGTGACTGACCATGAGGAAAAGGGAAGTGAAATCACGAAGAAGACTGAGAGAAAAGGGGAGATTAACGTCTCCATGTGGCTAGAGGTAAGAGTAGAGTAGAAAAGTAAGAGAAGTAGAATGACATCAGGCTGTGGCTTCAAGAAAGACAGTGAAGTTTAAAACTTTAATGGTAGATTAGTTAAGGATATTGACAATGTCAAGGGGGTGGCCAATTTTGAATTTATCAATTTGTTCAACAAAATACAAATTGAAAATTTTCTTTTTTGGGGGGGAGGGGAGATGCATATCACAGACTATTATGACTGTTTTAAGAGAAAAGGAAAAAATTCCTGTTTAAAAAAAAAACTTCATGACCCATTTTAGTGTTATCAACAATCTGAGATGACAGGAAATACATGACGGGCTAATTCACGTCACAGCATGTGTAGAAATCCCAGGAGTTAATGATAAGATAATAAATGTGAAATATTTAACAGATGAAGAATGAACTTACAACCTTTTCTGCATTAACACTCACTATGGCATTTCCTGTAGCCATAACTTCTTAAAAAATAACACAAGTCAGACAGGTATGACTGAATTTATATATATCTCCAACTATATCTCATAAACTACTTTTCCCATCAGAAAAAAAAAAACAAAATATGTTCAATTATGGGACAAGCCTCAAACAAAATTTTCCAAATACGTTTTTGTACAAAAACAAAAAAAAAAAGACAAGACCTCACGTGGCACACATAAATAGTACAGCTTGAACTGCTGTAACCACTCAGATTAAGAAACAGAACATTAACACATCACAAGCCCCGCTGTGCAACATTCAGTCACTACTCTGCCCTTCTCCAAAAGTAATCACAACCTGACTTCTAAAACCCTACGGTAGTTTTGCCTATGTTTACACTTTATAAAAATGAAATTATACAGTATATATTCTTTTGTACCTGGCTTCTTTCTTTCAAGGGTGCTTGTGAGATTTATTCTTGTTGAATGTAGCAGTGGCTATTTTCAATGTTGATATAACTGGAACGCTATTCATTCTACATTTGAATTCTGATGGACATTTGAATTATCCCATTTTTTATTTACTATGAATATAGCTGATAAGAACATTATTGTGGGCCGGGCGTGGTGGCTCATGCCTGTAATCCTAGCACTCTGGGGGGCCGAGGCGGTCAGATCGCTCAAGGTCAGGAGTTCAAAACCAGCCTGAGCAAGAGTGAGACCCTGTCTCTACTAAAAAAATAGAAAGAAATTAATTGGCCAACTAAAACTATATGGAAAAATTAGCCGGGCATGGTGGCACATGTCTGTAGTCCCAGCTACTTGGGAGACTGAGGCAGAAGGATCGCTTGAGCCCAGGAGTTTGAGGTTGCTGCGAGCTAGGCTCACGCCACGGCACTCACTCTAGTCCTGGCAACAGAACGAGACTCTGTCTCAACAAAAATGAAAAATAAAAGAAATAAAAAATGGTTGTTAACATTTTAAAAAAAAATTGTGCATTTTTTGTGCATATATTTATACATATCTGATAAGTATACTCTTAGGAATATGATTGCTGTATAGGATATTTAAACATTTTTTTAAAAAATAGATTTAATATATATTTTATAGTGGTAGAGCCTGGGCTTTTGGTGTACCAGTCACCCAAGTAGTGTACATTGTATTCCATAGGTGATTTTTCATCCCTCACCTCCTCTCACCCTCCCCACTTTGAGTCTCCAATGTACATTACACCACTCTGTGTGCCCTTGTGCAGCCACAGTTCAGCTCCCCATACGATATTTTTGGGTGTAGTTTTAACATATTCAGCCAAACAGTACTTTAAAGTGATTATATCAATGTATACTCCTATCAGCAATAGATTACAATCCCCAGTGTTGTTCTTCCTAACCAACACCTGGTATTGCTGGTCTTTTCAATTTTAGCCATTCTGGTGGAGTATAGTAGTATCTCAATGTGGTTTTTATTTTCATTTCTCTGAAGACTAACGTTGGGTTTCGCACATATTTAGTAGCCACCTGGAGATCTCCTATGAGGCAGCTGGTTCAAGTCTTTTGCCCATTTTCTATTGTTATCTCTGTTTACCTTACTGATTTGTAGGGGTTCTTCATAGAATCTACATTTAGGGTTGGCAAATCTTTTCTGTAAAGGGCCAGACAGCAAATATTTTAGACTTTGTGAGCCATATGGTCTGTCACGACTACTCAACTCCTGCACTGTGGCATGAAAGCAGCCACCGTCAATATGTAAATGAATGAATATGGCCGTGCGCTAATAAAACTTTGTTTATGGACAGTAACATTTGAAACTCATAAAATTTTCATGCATCACAAAATATTATTCTTCTGATATTTTTCAACCATTTAAAAATATATAAACTATTTTTAGTTTACAAGCTGTACAAAGCCAATTAGTCAGGAGGATTTGGCCCAAAAGCTATAGTGCAAAGCCCTGAGCTAGATAAAGACCTTTCTCAAATTATGTAAGTTATATAAGTCTTGCCAGGGGTTTATCAATGTTGTTATTCTTTACAAAGAACTAACTTTCGGTGTTGCTGACACTCTCTGTTTTGAATGTTTGGTTTTTATTTCATTATTTTTTTTGCTCGTCATTATTTCCTTTCTTCCTTTTCTTTGGTATAAATTTGCTATTCATCTTTTAGCCTTTTGAGCTAAAATGTTTAAATCTTAATGCTAATATCAGTGTTAATATCCGATAGTAAATGTTAACATAAGTGATATTTAAATCACTGATTTTGAGCCTTTCCTCTTTTCTTTTGTTTAAAATATTTTTTAAATATGAATTTATTGTATTCTTTGGTTTTATTTTTTTTCAACATTTTATTGAAGTATACTTTACATATCATGCCTTTACTCCATCTTAAGTGTACAATTAAATGATTATTAGTAAATTTACCAAGATGTACAGTTAATCACATAAATCAGTTTTAGAAGATTTCCTTCCCCCTACTGAGATCCCTAATTCGCTTCCCCAAATACATTTCAAGCATGCCCCTCCCCTCCACAGTGCCCACCACATTGCTCAGATGTGGGTTTACCTCCCACCCCTTGAATCCCTAGTGAACACCACCACCATCTGAGCACCATAGTGTTAATCAGTCAGTACCAATTTGATGGTGAGTACACGTGGGGTCCATTCTTCCGGTCTTGTGTCACCTCACTTTGAATAATGGGTTTAAGCTCAATCCAAGATAATATAAGCGGTGCTAAAGCTCACTGTCGTTTCCTAAAATAGAGTAATATTCCATTGTAAACATACACCAAATTTTAACAATCCACTCATGAACTGACAGGCACTTGGGTTGTTTCCACAACCTAGCAATAGTGAATTGTGCTGCCATAAACATTCGGGTGCAGATGTCTTTATAACAGAATGTCTTATGCTCTTTTGGGTAGATGCCCAATAATGCTATTGCTGGATCAAATGGTAATTCTATTTTTAGTTCTTTGAGGACTCTCCAGATTCTTTTCCACAAAGGTTGACCCAATTTGCAGTCCCACCAGCAGTGTAAGAGTGTTCCTGTCTCTCCACATTCTCGCCAACATTTGTTGTTTTGGGGATTTTTTGATAGAGGCCAGTCTCACTGGGGTTAGGTGGTATCTTATTGTGGTTTTGATTTGCATTTCTCTAATGATTAGAGATGTTGAACATTTTTTTATGTTTGCTGGCCATTATTTTGTCTTCTTTGGAGAAGTTTCTGTTCATCTCCTTTGCCCATTTATAAATGGGGTTATTTTATTTATTTTTTTGTTAATTCTTGTGAGTTCTAGGTAGATTCTTGTTATCAGACCTTTTTCGGAGGTGTAGAGAAGCATTGATATTTGGAACAGGACCGAGAATCCAGAGATGAATCCATCTGTATATGGTAACCTAATCTTTGATAAACCAGTCAAAAATATACACTGGGGAAAAGAATCTCTTTTCAATAAATGGTGCTGGGAAAACTGGATAGCTACATGCAGAAAAATGAAACTGGATCCCTATCTCTCACCTCTAACAAAAATTCACTCAAGATGGTTAACAGACCTAAACCTAAGGCAGGAAACCTTAAGAATCCTAGAAGAGGATATGGGCAAGACCCTTTCAAACATCGGCCTAGGCAAAGAATTCCTGAAGAAGACCTCCAAAGGAATTAATGCAGCAACAAAAATAAACAAATGGGATCTGATCAAATTAAAAAGCGTCTTCACAGCCAAAGAAACTATCACTAGAGCAAATAGACAACCTACAGAATGGGAGAAAATAAATGCCTGTTTTCTTGACAGCAACTTATTCCCAACTACTTTATAAAAATTGTTTTGGCTCAAGGACCTGGGAACCTGGCAGATTTATTCTTACTTTAGATCAATTTATTAACTTACATTCTATGCATTAGAATTCTATTAATTAAATCCATTAAACATAAATAGATTTTCCTGAACTATATTTTCATATTAACCTGCTGTTTTTCTGAAGTAATATATATCATTTTTTTTTTTTTTGAGATAGAGTCTCACTCTGTTGCCCAGACTAGAGTGTCGTGACATCAGCATAATTCATAGCAACCTGAAACTCCTGGGCTCAAGTGATCCTCCTGCCTCAGCCTCCTGGGACTACCAGCGTGGCCACCATGCCTGGTTAATTTTTCTGTTCTTAGTAGAGACAGGATCTTCCTCTTGCTCAAGCTGGTCTTGAACTCCTGAGCTCAAGCAATTCTCCCGCCTTAGCCTCCCAGAATGTTGGGATTACAGACATGAGCCACTGTAACCAGCCAAGACATCTATCAACTTTTGAAGCCAATAAGATAGTGTGTGTAACTAGTTTTTATGTATGCAAAGAACATTTTGACTATGGTCTTAGCCCTGGCTTCCATTTTCTGAATATTTTCCTTTTTCCGTAAGTTTGTATTAAATACAACTCATAAAATTTGGGTCTGCTTCTTTTAAGCATTGAAACTAAGCTCAACATAAATTATATCCATGAAATTCAAATCTTTTCACAACCAAAATTAAATGGCAAAAATTTTAAATTTACCTAAAGTACCTTAAATAATGGTAAAGGGTGTTCCATTCCAACACACATCAAAACTTCTTGGAAACCACTTTGTTTTGTCTGTTTTCTCACTAATGATAGCTGGTTTCAAAATCTTTCTCCAGCTCTGGTTTATCTCCCCTTAAACTATCTTCCACTTAGAGCTCAAGCTATTTATCAGTCATATATTATTATAATATAATGTCACAGTGCTACAACCACCAAACCTCTGGCATATGAACAATAAGTATGTTTTAGCTTGGAAAATTGAGAGCTTCATCAGATTTGGGCTGGGCTTGCCCATGCATTTATGGTCAGCTATAGGTCAACTGGGCAGCTCTGCTGGTCTTACTCATATGCCAGAGTCAATGCCTATTGATTGATCTAGAATGATCTTGACAAGGATGGCTAAGAGGACCTGGATCTGTTACATGTGACTCATCCTTTAGTAGTGTCACCCAGACAGGTTCTTCTCATGGTGATGGATGGTGATGGCAGAAGGCAAGATCAAGCCAATTGCACATGTGCTTTTCAAGTCTCTGCTTTCATTACATATACTGACATCTCACTGGCCAAAACATATTGCATGGCAGAGCCAAAAGTCAAGGTAAAAATTAGAGTTAAATGCAATAGGCCTCAATGTCGGTAGGAAGGAAGAATTAGAGCCATTAATGTAAGCAATCTATCAAAGGCAGTTTTATTTCTTTCATTATTTCTGTGTGATTTAGTGTTTATGTGTGCGTGTGTGTGTTTTTTCTCTCTAGTTGCAATCTTCCCTTTTACAATGCAATTCTGAATATCCTCTTAGACTACCTTAATTTTTCATTTTAAATCTACTCTGTTTTGTATAATTAAAGAGATAGTTAAGACAGAACCAATGTTAATACAGTTGTATGATTTAGAAGAATAACCAGAGTGAACAATAAATAAAACTTATTTAGTTTGGGGAGAGGAAGAGAGGAAGTGATTTTATGTGCTTTTAACTTGTCACCAAAAAAGTAATGTTGGAAAAGAATACATCCTAAAAGCATATACTTCCAATGCAGAAGCTACCTCCACAGAAAAACTTTGACTTTGCTCTTAGCTATTAGAGATTCATTATCCCTTGGCCTGTTCATCTGAATGCAATATTATTCAACATTGGATATCCCACTGGAGCAATGCTATTGCCCATATGGTCAAATTATAACATCTACTTTTCCAGTTTTTCCAAGCTCAAATAATTTCTCCTATACTTAATGATGAATAACTGTGGGATAAAAAAAAATAGTATTTTATCAAGTTCTTGAATTGGTCCCCAGTTTTCCTCATAGGTACTTCAGTGATCCACGACCTTATAAAACTAGAGTGTGGGGAATAAGACAAGTCAAATCCTCAATTTTTAAAATGAAATATATTTTTTTTGCCCAGGGGACAATCTGATATTAAAACTATGAATCACAAACTAAAAGCTATAGAATCAGAAAAAAATGGTTTTGATTCCAGCCTTTACCACTTACTAACTCCATAGTATTTAGAATTTTAATTAACACTTTTATCCATCAATTTCTTCCTTAATATATTAAAAACAGTAATAAATATTTTGTCATAATTAACTCTAATAAAATAAAAACATCTAAAAAGAAATATTAGTACTTTTAAAAGAAATTAGTACTCCTGACTACTTGATTCCTATCAAGCATCCAGCCAATGTATACTCTGCAGAAAATGATGGAGGAATCATATCCATTCTTTCCATTATGGCCATGGTTTTCAACCTTGGCTGCATATTAAAACCACCCAGAGAGTTCTTGAAAAACTGTATGCCCAGGCTTCACTATGGACCAACTAAGTCAGTATCCCTTAAGAGATGGATCCTAGATATTCATGTCTAGTTGTAATATTCCCTAGGTGCGTGGGATGCACCATTGCTCTGGTCCAGTGGTCCCAGTGTGACCCTTAGACCAGCAGCATCAGCACTGCATTGTCTGGCACTTTTAAGAGATACAAATGATCAGGCCCCTCCCTAGACCTACTGAATCAGAAACTGGTGGGTGGAGACCAGCAGAGTGTATTTTAACAAGCCCTCCATATAATTCTGATGCACAATAGATTCTGAGAAGCACTGATTAGTCAGTGGTAATCAATTTTAATGGATAAAAGAATCACCTCTAGTGCTTGCTTCACTTGTAAATTTGGGTGTCTGTCAATACCCATAGAACTTTCTACTAAAAAAACAAAAAAAGTTCATTTTACTGTATGTAAATTATAATTTAATCCAAAAAAGTGACTCAAAAATACCAATTTTGGGGCTCTACCATCAAAGATACAGAATCAATGTGTCTGGGTTCAGGCTCAGCAAACTGCATTTTTAACATATGAAGAAGATTCTGTTCCTGTAGGCTGTATCTGTAGTTTGGGTGGTATTATCTATAGTTCCATATCACTGCAGATCACTGATGAGATAATTTGTCAGTATCTTTGACCAATACGCCATCCCTTCTTTCCTCACATTCCACACAGGGATGCCGTATGAAAGAATGCTTCCATGCTGCTTTTAGTGTAATATTTTCAAGGGTCAAAATAAGAAATAGCTTCATGACAAATGTTCTCCACGAATGGTTTTATTGTTTAGTAGTTCTCTTTATAAAACTAATATAATAATTTCCTTATAAAGTTCATTTCTAAGTAAATTATCTTCTGTCTTGATTGCTGAAACAAATTTTCTTATCCACCAATTAGAACAAGATGGCATTTATATTTTACTTTTTCTTGGGACTGCCAGATAATTTAAAACCACATTTAATGCCAGTTGCAATAACTCTACTGATTCTATATTTTTCATGTAGAATTTTTTCTATATTAACATTTTCTTGCATATATATCCTTTATTATGTCACCTTAAACCCTTTATGAAGATAACAGGATGAGAAATCCTATAATAAATAGTAACCTTCAAGGTAATTCAAGTTCCATTTAGGACCTTCAATTATCCTGAGATAGTGAATGTCTTCCAGTGATTTAAAAGATTCTAGGAGAGGAAAACCAGGTACTGGGCACTTTTTAAAAAGATAGTGTATATAATTTTTAATACTGACTTTTTGTGTTTAGATAAAACTCATAGGACATTCTCTCAATTATCCGAATACATTAGGCAATACAGATGACAAAACTGTTATGAGAACTGAATTTTTGGTTTTCTGTGAAGAAAAATGAGTGTATATTCTAGATTATATAAATCTATAAGAAAGATGGATGACCTGGTGACATGAATGTTCCTGAAACTGACCCTGAGGGCTCTGATAAACTCTATACTGTGTTCATTGTACTCAGACTTTGTAAGGCTCTAGCCCATTTCTCTGTCTTTAAGTGGAATTGTTCTCAACCCATCCCTGTAGGTTAACAGTCAAATTTTAAAATCTACATCCATGGAAGCTTTAGAACTTGCAACATAAATAACAGAATGCCTGCAGTTTCCTTCAATGAGTCTCTTAATAACTGAGTTAGGCTCAGAGTCGTGGTGTGCCTAAAAAAATAAGATTAACTTGGGAATACATCAAACTATAGACCTATAGAAGGATTTCATTTTCTTTTTAAAGGCAGTCAAGATTATGAATTCCTCCTTAGAAATGCTCTGAGAAATAGTAAATCAACATATTTTACATATTTTCCACACTTCACTAAGCTTTTATTAAACCAGCAATTCTAATAGTGTGTATAAAAATTCATATTTCTGTATCCATAGAAATCCATGGACTATGCTCTTCATGTATTATTTGAAAAAATATCACTGCAAGGACAGATGTTTATGATTATCTTCTTCTAAAGAACATGTGCTTCTGAGAATTCCACATGTAGGGAAAATATCAGCGTACATAGTGGCCTGATTTCTATGTCTAGGCCAGGAATATTTTTGATAACCTTAGACATATTTTTAAATTAAAAAGAAATTTTGAAAAACATCTGACACATGTCTTATCAAGCAGACACTTTTGCAATGCTGACTACTGTAAAAAATGCTGAGTATTGGGCTGAACTAACCCATATTTAAGCACTTACATATACATTTTATATTTTTCCACCTTCAAGTGTAACATGTAAATACAAGTACAAGACATGTAAACATATACCTTGATGAATTATCTGCACTGCCATTTTTTGAACAAAAAGCATCAAGTGAAATAAATATTAATAATTGCTAGGTAGCTAAAGGTTCTGAAGGTTCAGTAACCTTTTATTAGTGAATTTGAACTGCTCTGGAAAGACCAACCTAGGTGGCTGGGTTTGGTACTGATGAAGCCAAGTCTCTGGTCTACAGATTTGTTGTAAAGAGTCTGACTCCATTTTGATGTTTGACTGCTGACATCTTTCAAATTCCATCGCTTTCTCTTCCCCCACTGCTCCATATCTGGGAAAGCTGATAAGAAAGCCCAGGTGTTCCCTCCTTTGGTGCCAGTGAGAACCTTGCAATGCCTGCCCAGGTGGGACCCCTCATTCTAGCCTCGCTGCCTCTCTACCACAAAACCCAAAATCAGTTGTTTTATTTTGGGGCCTGCTTGAAAGACTGCCATGCTGTCCCCAGAAAACCCAATTTTGTGAGTCATAAGCATTTTCATACTCTATTTGTGCTTGTGTGATGTTATCAGTCTCCACAGTTGAACCAAATTTTGAGTAAGGGGGTAGATTCCTCCTTTGTGGAAGTGCAACAATGTTGAATCACACATTATATCCCTGATTTGGAAACCAAATTTTATAACTTAGATGGAGTTTCTCATATCTTTTTTTATTGATGCATAAAATTGTTACCAAAAGCTGAGCACTTGTCCTCAGCCACATCGGAAGAATGAGAACAAATGATTTGAGGAGAAGGAAAGAGAAATTTATTACTTTGCCCATAAAGGAGGAAAAATGGTAGACCTTCTCATCTCAAAATCCAAATTTGCTCAACATAAGCAGAAATACAGAGTTTTTAAAGGGAGGGGCCTCAGATCTAGCCTACTGTGTTAATGATTCTAATCATCCCATCTATGTGGGAGACAAAGCCTATGACCTCCATCCCACCTGGGCCCACCTGGAGGGCTGGTACCAGCCTGAGATGGCTGAGCAATCTCCTGTAACACAAAGAACAAAATACTTACCCTGCTACTCACAACCACTGGCCTGAGACAGGGATGCAGGTTTTACTTCTCAAACAGGAGTGGAGGATGTTTTAAAGAGACAGAAAATATTTTTGCTGTTTTTTTCAGGCCATTCCTTCGGTTACATATTCCCCACTCTCAGTTTTATGCTTCCATATCTATGGGAGGAGGAGCAACTACTCTGTTACAGTATCAGTACATATATTTTGGGGTACATGTGATATTTTGTGACGTGCATAGAATGCTCAGTCAGCTTAGCTAACATCGGACATTTGATTATGAAAGGGCTCAGTTGAGATGTGGGTTCCAACATGGTGGTATTTTTCTAACTCATATATTTTACTTGAACAGAACACTTAAAAGTAAGTGAACAAATGTGTATGACATAGAGGGAGCATTAATACATTATAATAGGAATTTATTTTGCATTCACATTTTAATAGCATTGTCTTTACCTTTAAGTAGTTCCTCCTCCTTTTGAGTTCAAACTTCCATTATGTTGTCAATTTATTAAAAGTTGTTGCCTACTTTCTTAGCTAGTTCATCCTCTTCACTTCAAAGTGTCACATATATAGTTATTATAGCTTTCCCTGCAATACTCTCTTTCCATTTTAAGTAAACAAATCTATATTAATCTAGGACTTATTAGACTAATATTCCTTTGAGGGTGGTGGTTCTGTATTCTTTGATCATTGTTATATCCAAGAATAATAAAAGGGATTGGAATATATAAATATTTAGTAAACATTTTTGAATGTATGAGAGAATACATGAATAAAAATGTCTCTGAGATAGTTTACCGCAGCCTTCAAGAACTTGAAGACTCTCACATTTTGCAGTAGAAACATCAACAAAAATCACGTATGTAAAATTATTTGTTGTTTTTATTGATAATGTCAATTACTTATTAAGCACTTATCTTTTTCAGCATTGGGCTAATTGCTTGTTATATGCATTATCTAATTTAATAATTTTATGAACCCAATAAGATAGATATTTTTCTATTTTAAAACTACAAGCTATCTCTTATTATATAAAGGATAATTAACATGCCAAATATTTTCTCTCATTTCTTCCTCTTGTATAAAGTTGTAATACTGAAAGTCCCATATTCAAGGAACTCCTTCAGTCCAGGTAAAAGTCTGATTAGATTACTCTAATTGTATTATTGGTGGGGCTTTTCTGTTTTTGGGGTGTTTTTCTCGCTTTTCTTTTTCTTTTTCTTTTCTTTTCTTTTTTTTTTTTTACTATTAGAAAGTTTACTAAATTGCAGATATAAGAAATGTTTTCTTTTATCAGTTTTTATGATTAATAAATCTAATATTATGGTTCTTCATCTGCTTGTTTGTTTGTCTTAACTTTCAATTGGCTTTGAACTCAGGGATGGAATAAAGATGATATTTATTGGGTTTCCCTAGAATTCAAGTCATCATGCTCCTCATCAAAGCTTATAATCCAGATGGTCTGATTTTCATCCAAAACATTGCTTCTCCTCCTCTCTTTTAAATCTGCACTTGTTCTTTTCTCATAGCACTTAATCCATTAAAAAAGGACCTATTCAATAATCTTAAATCCATGGATCACAGAATCTAAGGCAAATTATGACATGGGCCCTACCTATTCCATTTACTATTCTACACCCAGAAATGAGTACTTTACATCAACATTAATAAATGATAAATAAATATTTCTGAAGTAGTAAATTATCTTCTCTCGAGCTATACACCTTTTTAAGAGTCATCGTAGTTAGCCTCTGTCCATTTCTTGTTCTAAGTATCTGATTTCTTAGATTTTCAACTAACTGGATTATGTCACATAGGTATATGAATCCCATTCCAAATCCAAGGAGTTGAGTGAGAGTAACAAAGGAGGTCTGCTTACACCTACTGCTGTCTACTTACTTGTTCAAAGTGTTTCCATCACAAGGATGTTCAAGAGTGTTTCTCCTGGATATTTCTAAATCTCACACAAAGGATATATCTGACAAAGGATCACTTAATTACTAAAATATGTGAGCCATTCTTACTCTGACAGTAATTTCTTCTTACTTTTAGGCCATTTGTAAAGCTCTGAGATGTCTAACAGACCTTTGTTCATGCTATAATCATTTGCCTTTTCATAAGTATACCACTGAGCAAGATCAACAATATAAAAACTACTACAATATCTCAAAGGCTATTGTTTTATTGTGTGCACCACTGAAAATGCCCCTTTTGAACTAGAAATCTCATGTAAAATGTTTATACTATCATTTTATACTAGCTAACTTAAAAATATAATTTTTCATAAAATTGTTATATACACAGAGAAATATGCTGCTGAATATAGACTTTGCTCTGCTACTCTTAACAATGTGAAATATGGCTCTTTTGTATATCAGTCAAGAAATTTCAACTTTTGTGCTATATGAATCACTAAGTTATCCAACTAATATTTATTAATTTCTTCTTATGTGCAAGAAATTATACTGGCTATTTAGATGCTTATACAATAAGTATGTGTGGTCTAGCAGAGAAGGCCAGCACATAAATAATTATTTGAGAAGTAAGAGAAATACCTGGCATTTATTTATTAGACATGGACTGTAGGGTTTTTGTTTATTTTTAATAAGTTCATTAGATCAGGACTGTTTTCCTTTTTAATAGATAAGGAGACTATATTAAGGAGTACCAGTGTGAGCTACTGTGCTGGCCTATAATTTTTTATTTTTTTTAAATTTTTAATTATTATGAGCAAGTAATAATTGCATATACTTATAGGGTACAGGTGATGCTTTGATATAGGTGTACAATGTGTATTAATCAAATCAGGGCACTTGAGGTATTCATCACTTCAAACATTCTAGTTACTTTTTAAAATTATGACCTTCTATTGAATATGGAAAGAACTTATACATTCATGTTCATATTCTGATAACTAAATTATATGACTTTCAAAGTAGACCAACCTAAAGCCCTAACTGTGGGCTTAAAATTTCTGAACCATCTTCCAGAATCTCCCACTATACTTAGCTCATACATTTTGTAGAATTCAGTTATGCTTATTTACTTTTAATTGTGGTTTCTTCATACATATCATTTCACTGCTTTTTATGGTCTGACATTTTTTCACCATGCCTCACCCTCCTTTCAAGTCGTTTTCCTCCCATGGTGAATATTATTCTGTAAAAATCTACTGAGATCCACTAACATCATTATATGTCATCTATTTGCTTACGAGGATTGTTAGAATTGGCCAAAATGCTTTGTTGCCTATGTTCCTACACATTTCACTTTCACATATGCTCACTGGACAGTAAGTACTTTAAAATAATAACTGGATATTTCTTTGGCTTAACGTACCTATTTGGAATGAGAGTTAAATATTAATGTGTTATGTTCATTGCTTGAAAGAAATGGTATTTCAGTGATCTAAAATAGCGTTTTCTCTGAACACTCTGTTGTATTCTCATGTATTGAGAAGAGTGCAATAGCTAGTTTATTCTTCCTTTCCAAATTCATGCCTACCATGAACCCTTCTACTGTTTATATCAAGCAAGAAAAATGAAATAGAAAATTAGCAACATTGCTCCTATCTAAGAATGTTAAATTGGCATCAGGAATATTATTACAAGTTTCATATGAGGACAACTATAATTTTTAATACAATCTTTCAAATGCAGATTTGGAAACTTGTCATCTGTTAGAGTAGGATGGATCATTTGGATTGGATCATTTTAGGATGATGCACTAAGCCACAATAGTCCTATATCATGACATAAGCAATCCAAAAAAAAAATATTTGGGGGTAATTATAGTGAGTTCCTTTTTTTCCTTGAATTTACAGGACATAAAATATTTCTGTGTGTATGGTAGTATGTATTTAAAATACACACGTAGAAATGTAAATTATAGTCTCAGACACATCAGGACAGATTCTCCTTTACAAAAGTTACATTAGGAAACAATAGAAAATATGCAAGCAGTTGAAAATTCAGTCACCTTTGAGGCTCAGTAGTGACTGTCTTCAGGGAAATCCTGAGGCAGTTGCTTTATAGATGTATAGTGTGGGAGAGTAGAAGGTGAAGGTGAGTTCAAGTTGGCCTGGCCAGGGCACAATCAAAGGGCCAATGCCCCGTTCAGGATCCATGTTGTGAGAGCTAAAACAGAGATTTCTATTTGAGACACCATGGGATGCACATCAAGCCAGAGACTTTGGGGAAAATCCAGAGGTTAACAAGTTTGATATCATGGCTGAGAACTGAGGATGAGGATGTAGATCAGGATCAAATGGGTAAGATTATGATCAATCATTACAAATAACAATTATTCAGTTTGGGCTAGTGTTTGCTTGGCTATTAAATGATTGGAAATGGTTTATAATATAAATGTTACAAGTTGTAGCATAACAAAGTGTCCCATTTGGATAAGCCTACCTGAATCCAGCTGTGTTCTGTGTTACCATGGATGATTGGGTCCTTTGCTTGTTGCCAGGAGACCACCTGAGGCCTCATTACTCCTGTATTGAAATGCAAGGCCTCCAGACAAAAAGGGCAACTTATGAATGGTGTTCCACTATTCCTGTAGCTCAGGATGATAAACACTGTTTTTATCTCATAAGCATGTAAAATCTCTAATTCATGAATAATGTCTGTTTATATTATTTGAGTACTGACCTTTTTTCTCTCACATAATGCTGTCATAGCAAAATTCATATAGAAAATTGCTAGTAATTTGATATGCTTCTGAAATGGCTAATTTTCCCCCTTGTCATGCATATTTAAATTCATACTTCTTTTTTTGTTTTCTCTATCATGCTAGAAACTTCACATTTACCTCAAGAATATTATAGAAGTTTAGTGACATCAGTTCCACATTTAAATCATAATATGGTTATAAAATAGGTCCATTAAGCTTCAATGTAAAAATTAAGAATCGAACTTTCTGTTTTTGTTCTTATTTACATGATGTGTCTAATAACAAAGGAAGAAAGAACACATAAAATTATAAGTAGTTTGTTTCAATCAATTAAAATAAAATGGGAATAGTTGAATATATTCTTATTAAAATATTTTTGTCAGAGACAAATTTTCATGTTTCAAAGAGTGATTGAGTACTTCTGTTGCTTTTGTTACTCTGGAGGGTTTTTTTCCTAAATACATGTAAAGTTACTACAAATTAATTAAAAATAATTTAAAATGCTTACTTTCTATAAGTGAAAAAATTAATCACTATGACATAGATGTAAAGTTGGGGAAATTACCATTGAGTATTATAGAAGCCCTGAAAATATTAAAGGCCTCCTTTGGATGTGTTTGCTAGAACATGTTAGAGGTACTCGTGTCATCAGCTTTTGGTTCTCAAAAGGCAGGCGCAGGGGAGTACCAGTGGAAATGCCAATCAGAAGAAGCCCAGGAAACAATCTAAACAGTGTCTACCATCATGGTAGCTGCATCTAGATCCAGTTCTTAGTAGTCTTTTGTGATGCGCTGTCTTTAATTTCCTAAAATCTGATGACAACAATAAAATCAGTCTGAGATAAATTTATTAAACAGAAGAAATTTTCCTGTATGTTTTCCCTTGTCCTTGGATATTTTGGTTGATTTTAACATCCAGGTGACTGTCTTTGATGGTGTCTATCTCCCATTACCTGGCTTTCATAGCTAATCTCTCCGTATGTTACTCTGCTAATGGTTTTCTTAGTGACAATCATGTGATACCGGAGACATTGTGAAAAGTGTTCTAAATCTGGAAATAAAAGGCCTTGATTTAGTCCAATTTTTTTTCTACCTAATTACTTGAACTGAGTTTTTTCCACTTTAAAAGCACAATGCTACCTAACCCATGCTATTGATGTAAGGACCAACTGAAGTAGCAGCAGTAGAATATCTTAATAAAGATTAAAGTACTTAAATATCCAAGGCAGCACATGATTAGCACTTTAAAATGAATCTGTACCGATAAACCTATCATTTTTTTTAAACCCCAGCATCATGCTTGCATTGTATGCACATAGTAGAATATTCAATGTATATATCCATGTCACCTTGGAGTTTAAGGTGAGATCCCAGAGATGAGAATAACAGGCAGCAGGTATCCACAACTTCTAAAGGGAGGTGGTCGTCTATGCAGAACTTACTGAGAGATAAGAATGCTAGTTCCACTACCCTTAGTTTATTACCCATTTTAGTTCAAATAAAAGCCTGGAAATTAATAATGAAGACAGTAAGAGAGCTTTCTTTGTTGAATTTTTCAGTCAGGAAGGAAGATATAAGCCAGGAGTTTAAGGTATCTGATTGCCTCCTCATTAAAGAGGAAATAGTAACATTCTCCTTGACTACGTAAGCCATAGTATGGGGCCCATGAGTTGAAGTCCATCATGGATCTGTACATAGTATCTCTTAGAATTTGAGTCTCACAGAGACTGATGCTTAAATATGAAAGATTCTAAAGGACAGAATGGCTCGGATTGTCCTGATAAAAGTTTTTGATGGAAGGTTTGGTTGGAAGCAGGCTGCATTTTAGAGTTCGGCAGGACAAATGTGCCAAGATTTCCTTGAGATAAAGTGGGCACACCAGAAGGTAGAGAACTCTGTATGTAGTAGTACTTCTTGCTAGAGTGTATTTTAGGATTAATTTCACCTTTGAGTAGATAACAGAAGCTTAAAGAATTTAGTTTATTTCTCTATTTATTTGGGGATAAGTAACACAGGGCTGGAATAGCACTCTACAGTGTCAGAAAAGCCAGGCTGCATCTGTCTTATTGTTCTACCATGCGTGGCCTCCCTTTCCAAGGAAACTTGTGGTTCAATACGGCTGCCTTCATCCATGTACATCTATATTCCACACAACAGGAGGAAAAGAAAGAAAAAGTGTTCTTTATGGACATTCACCAGGAATTACATATGCCAAATATGTATACCATTGGCCAGAATCAAACCAAATCTGCAATGTAGCCAGGTGATCATTTTGGAAGGAAATACATTATTAATTGTAAATGAAGGAGTCAGTCCCAATCTAATATTTCATACATGGAACCCCAGCTTAACTATAAGATGGATAAAACTACATTATGCCTCATCTATATGTTAAATTTTGCTTTAATCACATAGTACTGATGGTGTATTTACCACTGTCTTTGTATTTGCGACCTGCTCTTCCTCTTAAGACCGCCACACCTTCTTTGCATGCTTCTGTATTCTGAAAAGCTGCATGAAGAACAACCTTTATGTCTTAAGAAAAAATATATATATAATGGGGGAAATACTTTTGTCAGGAATAGATTATTTAACTTAACTAGACTACATCTTCATTCCATAGAGTTGAACCTCAGATTAAGGTATCTGGCCTTGTTTTCTCTCCAAAAATGTAAGATTCTGATCTAAATTAATGTTTTTAGGTTGCCAAACACAAAGCCTTTGGACACTGATCACAAAGGAACTGTTTTGTCCTCACTGAGATAAGCCCCTGCTGAGTTGTTATAAGACAAATGGAATCCATCCACTCCTGAGTTAGACTCTGGCAAAAGTGATTTTTCCTTCCTGCTTAAGGTTTATTACCAAGAATTCCAATCTAGATCTGGTTGACACAGAATCTGGTAATATAATAGATCTGAATTTCTTTTTGAGATAAGCCTTTTTTAAAAACTTGGGAATGGAAATAAGAGCAATGAAATCACCAGCTATACACTATTCAGTCAACTAATTTGTTTGTAGGATTTATACGCAGACTACTTCCAAATGGCTTTGAGGTAGTTCAGTTTTCAGAACATCATTGTACCTCAGCCAAGGGTGGTTTCTGGCTGGGTGTCAAGGACAATTTCACATCTCAGAAAGAGTTCATTGTGGATAACCTGAAGGTATAATCCCAGCCACATGACCTCCCTCTATGTCAAAAAAAAAAGAAAGTCTCACCATTCCCATGACAACATGTGGGCTCTTCCAACACACTAACAGACCAGAGAAAGTAACTAGAATCCACCAGCAAAGAGCCTCCTGACTGTGAAGAACATGTAAGTTTGTTATGTACAAATGCTCCATGCATGAGATAGTAAATGAATCCTTGTGGGGCATTTTTAGAGTAGATGGCTATTTGTCTTATTTCCCTTTAGCTCTGTAAGGTTATGATATTTGTCTTCTTGTTTATTTTTCTGTCTTGCCTGAGATATAAACTCATCCAGTCAGCTTTTTTCTATTTTTTATAACCATAAAGAACTATATATACTGCCTCTCTCTTGACCCAAATTTCCTTCTCTCATGAATCATTGCATATGTCCTGTGAAATACTTTTTCTATGGTAAACACTCTTCTTAACACCTTCAACATTTATGCCAAAAACTCCATTTTTGTCTTACATAAAATCACCTTCTTTAAGAATTGCACTAGTCTTTGACACCTGGTTTATTCTATCACACCCAACTTACCTCAAATCAGCGATGCCATATACAGACCAATATGATCACATCCTTCTTCAACAAGTCTTGCTCCTTTCATCTGGAATACACTCTAACCTTTATCCTTGCTATCATTTCCTCACTTCCCTGTCACTCACTCATGTGTCTTTGCATTGTTTCACTCATTTTCCACCTTAAACCATGTGCCATAATGGGTGGCCCTAATATTCATGAGAGCCAGTATTCCTCTGGCTTCTTGCTCCTTGAACTTCTCATCCTCGTAACTTTCATTCCTATACTGTCCTAGCCACTTACTTCTAATGGTGCAGAAATGTTCAATTTCTTAATTAATTAATTAATTCAAATATATCACTGATGTAACCTCGATCTTTATTAATTGTTCTTAATTTGTTTAACAGGCTTTCAAGTGTGCAAGGTAACCCCTCCACATTCTTCCCTTCAGCTTTCTCTTGAATTCTGTTTCACTCAGAGTATATTTTCTGCTTTATTACCTTACTGACTCTCCTTGCAGTGTCATCTTTTATTTCTACCTTTTCTTCAACTCCCATATCTTTTTGGCTCCAGCGTCAAACTATATCTTGACTCTAGTCAGCACTCTTCATTTTTGCCGTTACTACCTACTGTCCATGTTGCCATCATCTCCTTGTTAAATCTCCTTCTATACATTTTTATTTGTACAAATTTATTGGGTACATGTGCAATATTGTTACATGCATAGAGTGTGTAGTGGTGAAGTTAGGGCTTTGGGGGTATCCATCACTTGAATAAGATACGTAGTTCTCATTAACTAATTTATCATCATCCGCCTCCTCTCACCACCTCACCTTTCTGAGTCTCCACTGCCTATAATTCCACTCTCCTACATTCTCTACATTCATGTTTACACATTTTTAGGCACCTTCTTGTGAGTGAGAACATACAACGTTTGACTCCCTGTGCCTGATTGTTTCATTTAAGATAATGATTTCCAGTGCCATCACATTAATGCAAAAGATATGATTTCATTCTTTCTTATGGCTGAATAGTATTTCATTGTGTATATATACCACATTTTCTTTATCCAATCATCTGTTGCTGTACCCTTAGGTCCTTCTCTGTCTATGGCAATTTTCTTTGTTTTGAAATCTACTTAATGTGAAATTAACATAGCTACTTCTGCTTTCATTGGATTGATGTCTGCATAATACATCTTTTTCCATTCTTTTACTTTCAACCTGCCCATATCATATTTGAAGTAAGCATCTCATAGACAGTACATAGTTGAGTCATGTTTCTTAAGCCACTCTGCCAATCTATCTTTTAATTGTTATACTTGAACTTATTCCATAGAACCTAGAAAATAGTAAGTGATCAACAGATGCATGCTGAATTAAGTTGCATCCTTATTTGTGGTTTTCTACACACAGCTTTGTATTATGTATGGTGCTTAACAAATATGGACAGACTAAATATGTCTCAAACCATTCTTTCATCTTTGTTGTAGGGATTTCCTACCCTTCTTCAATTCCACTGCCTTCTCCTTCCATATTATATGCTTTTATACTATCATAAATAAATCACTTTTACATATGGCTAAAAGGAATATCTACATGTAAAAAAAAAGCCCCCAAAATCAGAAATTTGATTCTACTCTTAGTATTTTAAAAATGTAATCTTATTAAATTTAACAAAATTATTTTCTTGTATGTTGTTTCTATCTTCAATATTTTTAGGTTTATGTCTTTACAATGACAATGATATTTCTGCATAGTGGAGTTTGTGAAACAATATAATATAGCTTATACAATATGTTCAATCTGTTAAGATTTCTTAACCTCAAGCTGTCTTTTAGCAATACACTTTGACACAAATAGCTCAAACAATAAATATTAGCCAATATATCCCTTAATTGTTACCTAACTTTTATTGAAAAGTTAAAAGTCCAATCCTGTTCATTCTATACTAACATTTGAATTCTATTTGAATGAAAAATTTTATATGCTTAAAATGGAGCAAAGTTTCCAATGCACAGAAACATCTCAAATTCATTTTGAGGTGCAGATTTGCTAAGACTTTGGGTGCACTAGAGGATTTTACATTATTAAACTTCAGAGAAGTTGCATTTCCCTTGAGGGTGAGTAATTGCTTTTGGCTTAAAAAAAACAAAACACTAAGCTCTTGATTAGTCGTAAGCAGATGAGCCATGTTACGGACTACTCAGGACAAATTAGACTTGTTTCCTTCTGTGTATCTGTATCCCTCTTGATTCCCTTTGAAAACTAAGAACATTTTCCCCAGTTTTTTCCTTAAAATTTTTTTTTGATGGAAAGTAATTTTAGGTCGATGTAAGAAGATATATTTTCTCAATTTGACATTGGTTTCAGATAGTTGTATTCACAACATTTTATTATATAAAAAATTATAACATACAGCAAAACTTCATCAATTTTATAGTGAATGCTCTTACAAGCACTATCTAGATAGTATCATTATTTTATTGCTCTTATTTGACTTTATATCTACCACATAATGCTCTTCAGAGAGATTTCGAGTGGGATCAAATTAGGAAAATTGAAAAAGTACTAATGTTCAGGTTTTTAAGGTAATCTGATAACAGGTAACATAAAAATGATCAGTTGCTGGTAACAACAATTAAAATATTTGCTCTGTATTTTTCAGAGATGTAACTAAGAAGCTCCTTACATTTTGTCTGTTCTGTCATTAAAAAGAAAAATAAACTTCACCATGCAAAATAATGATCACTTTTTATTTAAGTACTTAGGATCAGTAAATACCTATATATCTATATATCATTATCAATCACAAAACTTATTTATTATTCAAAAAATTCAAGATATATGATTATACTAACTTTATATTTGAGAAAATAGAAAACCTAAGACGTAAATAGCTTCCCCAACATTGTCTACCAAGTAAGTGGCAGAGTCATGATTCTGGCCACATCAGTCTAGCTTGATATCCAATACCTATTACCCCAAATGCGCTGCTCAACTAGCAGTCAAGATACTCTGACAGTGGTCTAATGGTATCACAGATATAAAGAGCTAAGTACAATTTACAGAACAACATAAGCCAGTGGAATTAGGGGTCTCAATAGGGGAAAGGAATTCCTCAGAAACATGATTTATATTTGATAAAGAATTAGTTGTTTTATGTGATACGACAGTGAATTGGAAATAGCAAAACATATAGGGAAAATGAAAATTATGCTAGCAACTCAGTGTTTTACTTTGTTTTTGTTTCACATTGAAACAATACCATTTATTGCACTCTTGCTATTTTTAAAATGTTATTATATATTTAAGATGTACAAGATGGTATTTTGGTATACATACAGTGAAATGATTACTACTGCCAGACAAAATAACATATCTATTATCTTCTATGGTTATCCGTTGTGTGTATGTGTATGTGTGTGCAAAGAATGTCTAAAATCTACCTTTTTAAAAAGAAATCCTGAAGACAATACAATATTATTAACTTTGGTCCTCATGTACATTAGATCTCTAGACTTGTTCATTTAACATATTTGATACTTTGTATCCTTTGACGTACATCTTCCCATTTCCTTCCCTCTCCACCTCTAGTAATCACTGTTTTATTCTTTATTTTTATATATTTGACTTTTAAGAAAAATTCCACTTATATGTGAGATTGTGAAATATTATTATTGTGTATGTCTTATTTCACTTAGCATGTCTTCCAGATCCATCCATACTGTGTTCAAATGGCCAGATCTCATTTTTAAGACTAGATAATATTCCATTGCATATATTTACCATGGTATCTTTCCATTTGTTGATAAACACCTAGATTGTTTCCATTTTACGGCTATTGTGAATAATGCTGCAGTGAACAAGGAAGTACAGATATCATTATGTGGTCGTGATTTCATTTCCTTGGGGTATGTCCTCAGAAGGGGGATTGCTGGGTCATATGGTAATTCTACTTTTAATTTCTTTGGAAACTCCATACTGTATTCTACAATGACTGCACCCATCTACATTCCCACTAACAGTGTACACGGGCTATTTTTTCTTTATACTTTCTTTGGCTGACACTCGTTATCTCTTGTTTGTGTGTGTGTGTGTGTTTTGATAATGAGTATCCTAATGGATGTGAAGTAATATCTCACAATGGTTTTGATTGGCAATTTCTCAATAATTAGTGATATCGAACATTTTTTCACATAACTGTTGGCCGTTTTTATGTGTTCTTTGGATAAATATCTATGTAGGTCCTTTGCACACTTTTAAATCAGATTATTGGTTTCTCAATGTGTTACTTTCAATAATCTTGGTCTCTATCCAACACAATACTGTAGAAAAAGACAGGAAAATATTTTTTTAAGTGATTGGCTAATTGTGGAGATACGGTTAGAAAAACCTCTTTATCTTTCCATAAATTGCATGTGAATATAACCTGAATTTTTATAATATAGTTTTAATATTATAGTTAATAGTTTATTAAAATTTATAATTTTAATATTCCAATAGGAAAAATTATTTTATTGTCAGACTAAATATTTTTAGCCACCAAACATATTTTTTTTTGCCTACTGTAACAATTGTTTTCATAATATACAGTTTCTTAGGAATATATATATGAAGACTAGTAGATAGTTTCATATTTGTACTTTATCACATTTAACTTTTATGTAATTTTATATCTTATACTTGAAAACAAAACATGTTCCAAAGATATTTTGAGTACGTTTCTGCCTTTTATTTCCTTTCTCTATTAATCCATTTTATGTTTCTAATGGTGTATTTTTGTTGCAAGAGGTTTAAGTTTCTCAATTCCAGGGCTTCATTTCCACATGAAGTTATATCACATTCCATGGTTTTTTACTCATATTTCTGTATTAGCAGGTTTCTAAAAATTAACCTTGCTTAGGCTGTTCATTTCTGCTGACACATAATGGCACTGCAGCAGAAGGTTTCTAAATAGAAACCTGCTTGCCTTTGCACTGATAGCATTTCCTACAGGCTTTTCCATAAAGCTATTTCTAGAAGAAAGTATAAAATTGAAACTTATGATAAAATAATGGCAAGGATTTTTTTCCTGTGGACAATAAACATTCCGTAAGATAAGAGTGCCTTAGCAAATTTTAAAAAATAAAAATAAAAATTAGGAAGTGCAGATATTGCTTTTGTATCCTCTTGGCCCTAACATACTCTTTTTCTTGTCACCTGGAATCCTTTTCCCTGTTGGATTTCATTCCTCTCCCTGTAGTCCACCCTGAACCTAGTTGTCCAGTTTTGTTTTTTGTTTGTGTTTTTACTCACAAAGAGAGAATCAACTAATAAATCCTGACACCCTCCCTCCCTGAAAGGACTCCCAAGCTCCAGTCCTTTCATTCTGGGAAATGTGTTCTCAGTGCTACGTCTGAGGTTCAGTAGTACCTAATGTGTTAGGAGAAATCACAGTGGGCATACTGGAGATCTTTCTTGTGACATAGAATTTGTAAAACCAAGGTAGAAATGAAACCATGACAGATCTTAGAAGGTTTCTGGAAGTCAATAAATAATACAAATGCCACACAAAATTTAATAAAAATCCGTTCTTGTCAAATAAAAATACTTCCTCTACAGATAATTTTTGCATGCCCTTTTTCATTCTACAGAAAATTGTCAGCATCTACTTCCATTACATTTTTTATGAGATAAATGGTCATAAATTTTGTTTTGCTGAAGGAACTGATATATTTTATATGTTCCCATTCTACTATGTGAAGTATTCCAAGAATGGAAAAATAAGCACCACATGTATACAACATCATATTGGTTTTAACTGATCAACACCTATATGCACATATAGGAATAACATTCATCGGGTGTTGGGCAGATGGGAGGGGGGGGAGAGAGGATGGGTATATACACATATAATGAGTGCAATGCGCACCGGCTGGGGGATGGACACATTTGAAGCTCTGACTAGGGTGGGGCAAGAGCAATATACGTAACCTAAACATTTGTACTCCCCTAATATACTGAAATGAAAAAGGAAAAAAAAAAAGAACTCAAAGTTTTGGCTTACATGCCTTGCTTCCTAACTTTGCTGAGTTTCCATTATTACAGTTTAACATGCATGTTTAAAAGTAAAACCACAAGCAAAAATTTGAAACAGACTAAAACTTTAGTTCATACCTTCCCAGGGTTTATCTCCCTTTAGTGTATAATTGGGGGGAAAGAAAGCTCTATAGCAATCAGGAGTTCTAATGTTAAACACTTACCAACTGTCAATATTACCATGTAATAAAAATTAGAAAATAAGGTAGAAAATTGACTATTTTGTTTAAAAAATAAAATGAAATATTAAATAGTTATTCTATCTCAACATTGTATTCTCTCTCCATCTCTACATTCCACTTTCCTCATTCTTGGAGATTAAAAAATGGCCTTAGAAACTTCTATATCTGATGGGCTTCAAAGAGCAAAGAAGTGGCTGGTGCCACACCTACCTAGTTGCTACGGCATTCTGAAACTGAGACCACAAGTTCAGGACAATGACTAAGTGCTTGAAAGGGTCAGTGCGTTTTGTGTTTTGTGTGTGTTTGTGAGCGCAACCCGTGCAACCTGAGCCAAGTTGGCTGTCCTTTCCAAAGTGCAGGTGACTCTCAAAGAATGAGTCAGATGACATTTAAAGCCATGGGTTCTGAAGACGCTGAATTGTTGCAAAGACCCAAGGGTCTAAATGAAAGTGAGCATCTTTAATTAATACTTGCAATATTGTACAAAACCATATGCTGTGCTGGTTGAGGCCATAGGTCAACATTGCTGTCCTGTTCACCCGGGGAGGGGAGCAGTGGCTTTCAGTCCCTGCTCCAGCCACACGCACACCGCAACAACCCTCTTCACATATGTAAGTTCTCATGTGCATAAAAAGCCAAGCCTTGAGTACTGAATCTGAAACCCTGTATACTCAAGAATCTGCACATCTTCTATTGGACGCAGTTTCTTTTTAGGTATGAAGGAAAATTCTCCCATTTTTGAGCCATTCTTTTGTCAATTCTACAAAATTGCATGTAACTTTATAAATATCTTTAACAGATGCAGTTATATAAATATTTAATATTCCACTAATTTGATTTTGAATTGTAAATGTCAAGTATTCTGTTTTAGGTTTTTTATGTTTTATTATATTTTGTTAAAAAGGAAAAATTGTATATTTTTAGAATGTTTTTATGAGTAAATTTAATGTACCGAAAAAAATTTAAAAAGAAACAAAAAGCTCTAATTCATATATTCTTAGGCAAAGAAACAACATGCAAGCTTCTAGAAGTATTGGTTAGATTTTAAAGAGGCAGTGTTCATAATACTGTTCCTTAAATCACCTGTATAAGCAATTTTTAAACACAGACATAAACCCTCTGCTCCTACCAACACCCCTATCATGCCTGGATGCTTGGTGCATTCATTATCATGATTAGGCAGAGAAACAAAGAGCAAAATGCTATAAAAGTCTGATTCAAGCACGTGGTGACAGATTGGTAGAAATAATCCTTCCTTTCACTTCTTTCTTGGGATTAAAAGCATTTATGCACCAATTATGCTATGCTAAGAGCTTGGGGTGGTATAGCAAAATGCCAAATGAATAAATTTTATAGGAGGTAGATTTCATGTGAGTTACATTTCAATTAAAACTGTAGCCATGCCATTCTTGCATTTACCAAATTCAGTTTTACAAATGTTATTTTCATCCAACCCAACATTTTTGTGGTTTGCATCAAAGGGCCCTATCCAGTAGATCAAAATATGTCAGGGTTTCTTAAAGTTTTATATGGCCTCAAGCAGGACTGAGGCTTGGCTCTACTAAGAAAGTAAAAAATGCATGTATGCCTTGGAAATTGTTTGAAAATTTTCTCTGCTTCCCATTAAACAGTGAGAATTTTAGTTAGAATTATGTATGGAAAGCAGGCCAGATTAAAAAAGGAAAGACGGGTCTGGAGTACATAAACAAGAGAAACCAAAAAATGAGAATAGAGAGGGTTTTTGACATGATTTCATTCCATGTGCGCTACCACATCAGCCAACGGGCATCTCAGTAAGGATTTGGGGAGCACTGAGAAGCTGGCATCTCAGATGAATCACATGCTGTCATTTCTCCTGCTTTGAGAACATAGAGTAGACAGAAGTTATCATATACTTTGTCATTAAAAAGTCTATCTCCTTCAAAAGTATCTGTTGGTATCTTTGTGTGGACCGTATAGCCTTCTCATTTTGATGCTCATCCACTGGCTCATTTCTTAGAAATTTATAAGGTTGCCAATATCCACTTCTAGGTAGATTGCAGAGATTTGATTCTCAGCCAGGTTAAAAGAGCTGCAACATGACATCTGCCATGCCCGTTCTTTATAATACCACCATGAACAATGTGTCCTGAAGACACTGAAAAAAAAAGGTTCACTCTACATAAATTGGCAAGGGTTGTGATTTATATGCTAACAAGTGGATTTGAATAAAAAAGTCCATTTAAATATTTATTTTGGTATCACACCAATATTTAACTGCTCTGGACACTAAGGCTAAGTGAAAATTTTAATAGAAGAAGTGACTAAGAAAAGACAAAGTATAAAAAATACAGTAAAAATAAACTTTAAAATTAATGTAGCTGACATCAGGGAGTTAGCAACACAATGATTCAAACATATTTACTATGCCAGAAAAGCTAGAATTATTTTAATTGAGGCCTCTGAGAGAGATCTAGCTTATATTTTAGGTGAAAATATTAAAACACTGAAGACTAATGCTCATTAAAATATTCTTTTGAAAGTATCTATATAAGAAGTTGGTGTTTTTAAGAATGTATTAGTTATATAAAAACACATTTAAATCTTCTTAACAGTTAAACTTTAATAATAGTAACACTGGGAAACACATAAAACTAGTCTGTGAGGAACTGCTTTCTTCTATCTTTAGGACAGAAATATTTTTTAACTCTTTTTGCAATTAATACCTCGCAATCAATAACTTGTTAAAAGTAAGATCTTTTACCACATATGCTGGGGATACATAGGGTTTTGCCCATTTGAATTATATTGTTCAGCTGCATTTCATCAAGCTAATTTAAAAATAATTCTTGTGAGGGTAAAAGCTTTCTAAATGGCAATTCATATGTACAAGATCAATTAAAGGTAATAGATGCTTTACTGTACTCAATACAAATTAGAAAGTTATTGAAAAAAATGTAAGTATGTGGTGCATTAGAAGCTTGAGTTTGTGTTATATTTGACTATAATTTAATTTTACACAATAAATTTGAGAAGGACAAATATAAATAAGTAGATTTTGCTAGTAGTGCTAGAAAATGGAATGAACTTTAATTAGTATATGATTTAATTCACTTACATATTTTAACTTTAAGGAAATGATTTTAACACAATTGCCTCATAGTCTTATCTAATTACTATACTTGAGAAATGTTTTGGAAGTGAAAATGAACCAAAAAGATTGACATTATCTATTGTTAATAAAAGTGTGTTTCATTGTGAAGTACACTAAGGGCACATTAGCCCACTGAAGACATATATACATTATTTTAAAAAACAATAATAATCATCTTATTGTTTATAATAAGTAAAAATAATAAATATTAGTTATATTAAGTTTCCAAATTAACAGGACTATTGTGTTAGAAATATTTCTTAAGATTGTGTTTTATGTACTATGTGCTTAAAATATTAAAATATATGATTTATTAGCATACATTAAGTATTTGGTAATAATTGAATAAACATGGTATATTTAAATTTTATTCATGTATTTTTTATTTAATTGTTACCGGAAAAGATTAGAGGTTGCAAACACATATATGTATTTTTTTAAATCTTTAAGTAACAGTTGCAATTAGTCATGTAGGATTGAATTTTCAAACTTTTCAAATTTTGTGCTTTATGGTATAAACTTTTAAATTAACTCATAATTTAAGAGCCTAATTTTGATAAAAATGATGATATTTGCTGATAAATAGACAGTGATCAAACTTTCTAAACATATATGCTTGGGTATTACTTTCAACCTATGAAAATATTATTACATCTTTACAAACATAATATTACTAAAGTTATGGACAGTGAGGTGTTATTTCAATTCCTTAATATAAAACAAAACAGTACAAAACAAAAAGAACATAGTACCAAGCATGTTGAGATGACTTATGATTCTACAGGGTGTCCCAAAGTTGCCATACATAGGGAAAATGGGAAATTGTAGCTAAATGTACCTGTATTTATGAAATATTCATTACAAAATTTTACAAAATTTTTCCTTTATAATTGTTGTTGAACAAGTCTGTAAGTTATTTTAATAGAGTATAGAGTTACTAGAAAAGCAAAATAATTTTAGATATCAAAGTATAATGTCCAAAAAATTAAAAACATGACCCTCACACAGATTGGATGTTAGTCAAAGTTTTATTTAACTCTTCAAAAGGGAAACTTGTAAGATGTAAAGCTCTTTAAAATATCATATGAGAAAATTTTCATGGTCAGTTGAGAAAAGAAAGAAATTTGCTAGGTTGGAAAACAAATTGTTTAATGTCTCACAGGTCTATTAAACTATGACCTTTGGAGTTATCTTCTCTACCCAACAGAAATCATTTGCATCTCTACTGACAAAAATCTATATCTTAGTCTGTAACTTCCAAAGTCCTGTTTCCCATCAATATTCAGAATTACATCAAATAAAGGTGCATCCATAGAAAATGAAATAATACTTGTGTATGCCTGTTAGGTAATAATGATAACCTCTGGGTTATTCTCTCTCTCTCTCTCTCTCTCTCTCTCTCTCTCTCTCTCTCTCTCTCTCTGTGTGTGTGTGTGTGTGTGTGTGTGTGTGTGTGTGAAGAGCCAGATAATAAATATTTTAGGCTTTGTAGTATATATGGTCTCTGATGCAACTACCAAAGTCTGTCACTGTGCTGTGAAACCAAAGATAGACTATACAGCAGTAAATAAGTAAAATGGGCATTAACTATTGTGATGGTTAATTTGAGATGTTAACTTGACTGGCAAGGGATACCTAGATAGCTGGTAAAGCATTACATCTAGGTATGTAAGTGAGGCTGTTTCAGGAAGAGATTGACATTTGAAACAGTGGATTAAGTAAGAAAGATCTGTTGTCACCAATGAGCGTGGGCCCCATAAAATCACTGGTGGGCTGGACAAAATAAAAAAGACTGAGGAAAGGCAAATTTGTGTGCCTGTGTGGGTGTGCTCACACTTTCTCTCTCTGTTTGTGTCTCTCTCTCCTGAACCTGAGACACCCATTTGCTTCTGCCCTTGAAAATTAGAACTCCAGATTCTTTAGCCTTTGCATTGTGAGACTTGCACCCAAGACCTTCCAGAGTCTTAGGCCAACAGGCTCAGGCTGAGCTATGGCACTGGCTTCCCTGGTTCTCCAGCAGATGGCAGAGCAGGAAACTTCTCAGCCTTCATCATCAAGACAGCCAGTTCCTTTAATTAATCTTCCATCTATCTATCTTTCCTATTGGTTCTACTTCACTGGAGAAATCTAATTCAACTGTGTTTCAATAAGATTTTGTTCACGAACACTAAAATTTGAATTTTATATAACTTTGCGCGTCACAGAATACTTTTATTTTGATTTTTTTCAACCATTTTAAAATGTAAAAACCAATCTTAGCCCGTGGGTCATATAAAAACAGGTGGCAGGCCAGATTTGGCCGGCAGGCTAGGTTTCTTGATCCTTGTGTTAGACAATGCTGTTTGAAATTTAAATGACATGCAGTCGTCCTTTGACTTTGTATCAACATTTTCTTAATACCTGAGTTTACATCAATAGGTTGAATATTTTCAACAACACCCCTTCCACCTTCAATTGGATGTTCTTATTTTAAAATGGTTTAACTATATTAGACCTTAACCATAAGGATAACGGGCCATAATGAGCATTGAGAACTAGTTATTCTAGCTTTAACCTTATATAATCTTAGACAAATGGGCCACTTGTATTCTTTGGGCCTCTCAGAACCCAGATTTGCGTGGGCTAAATGATTTCTAAAATCATTCTTGAGTATAAGTATGCTACAGGCAAATCTAAAACAAATGAATTTTTTTTAACAATAGTTTCTCTATATTCTTTTTGCACACTTACAGAGTAATGTATGTCAAGTGAGATTTGTACTCTTAACCCCAAACCCTTGTTTGCATTATATACATTTTATACCATTAGGTGGGTGAAGACATTTGCATTTAGAGTGACATAATTTTTTCTCTTCATGATGATTCAAATCAGCAAATATATGAGACCTAGAAGCATTCAGAAACCTAAGCAATAGTGGGAATTAAAGTCAAAATGAAGTTGTATGAGAGATTGGCAATTACCTTTTAATATCCTGCCTCTGAATATTGAATCCATAGTAGGGAAGAAAAAGGCATTCAAGCCAAAATGACCTGTCCAAAATAAATTCTAGTTCTATAAAAATTTCATAAGCCAAATTGTTTCAAAGGAGAGACACTAGATCAATTAGAGTTTGACATAGGGATTATAAACAAACAAATCTTACAAACATATTTGAGGCATGAAAATGGTACTGAAGGCCCATTCACCCATATAGAACTATTAATAATTAGAATCACACATATTCCAAAGAAGAATTGTATTTTGAAAGTTAAGGATGAAATATATTCATAATTGCAGAAATGATATATAAAAAGAAAAAAGAACACATCTAATTGGATCACTGTTAACCAGGTGGTGAAACTAGCATAGAAAAGCTTTGTACAGTCAATGTTGACAGGAAAATATTTTAACTCTCTCCTTTTTTATCACATCATTTCTTAGAGATAATTAACCTGTCCGCAAGTTACAATTTGAATGGTTTGTAAGAGGTCCGTTGCTGTATGTTTAGGGACAGAAAGAGAATGGCTTAAGAAATATGAATATTTTATTTAAAATAAAAGTTGTATGAGAAGTTTATTATCAAAAAGGTTTTTTTTCCTAAATCATCTTTCTGCCTCTCCTCATCTATTCGATGAGGCAAGTGTTCAGTTAAATAAAAGAGGCTCTCTATGCACAGAAATTTCTGTGATGTTACTATTTGTGGAAACATAAAATGAGTAGAAAACCTTTATTTTTATCTTTTAAAATTCTTTTGTGGATTTGTTACATATGCCAATGAAATGTAAACTTAACAAAAGTCATAAGGAGACTAAGGAAATGTTTAACACACATCAATACAAACAAGAATTAGAACAATCTAAGATTAACATAACCTTCTATGATTAGAGCACATCCTGTTAATTGCATTTTCACATTGCTTAAATGACTGCAAGACCCACATTCATTATGTGCCTAAGGTGTTTCAAACACTGTACTAGATAGAAACGCTTTTTTCTTTTGTTATTTTTTAATAGCAAAAGAAGAAAGGGAGAGAAAGAGAAGGGGATGAGAGAGAGAAAGTGAGAGTGCCACTATTTCTGGATGGGAAGAGTGCAAATATCAGTAAGTTAACATTATAGGGAAGTTCAAGAAATGGAAGAAGAAATCATACAAAATGTCAATTGTCATAATGCAAAGTAGGCATTTTATTGTACTTAGAATTATTATATTGATAATAATTTATATTAAAATTTTTGGAGTATTGGTGAAGCCATGTCATGTAAATCTGCATAGGTTTAAATATGAAACAACTGACTGTAACTAATATTGGCACTAGTAGTCATAATTTTTCAGTGTAAATATTTATAAATATTCAGATTGAAGAAATATATTACCTAAAGTTCACAGTGCTAAAAATTATTAAATTTTAGTTTAGTATAATACATTATCAAACAGTACAATGAACTAAATGGCTAACATCCCAGATTATTATAAAATATCAGGATAATGTTTAAAAGGAATTATCAATTATTTTTCCACTTATATTTTTATATCAACTCCTTTCATGCTACTATACTTACCCTAATTCACTTTTTTTCTCAAATTTTATCTGTGATACACAGTCTATGTGGCTTTCATGTGTCAGTAAGTATTGCTTTTGAGCCGAATATGGTGGCGCACATTTGCAGTCCCAGCTACCCGAGAACCTGAGGCAGGAGGATTGCTTGAGCCCAGGAATTTGAGGTTGCTGTGAGCTAGGCTGATGCCATGGCACTCTGGCACTATCACCCTGGCAACAGAGCGAGATTCTGTCTCAAAAAAGAGAGAAACTTTGTAAAGAAATGGGTGCAAAATTTAATTAGGTACTTAAAAATTTACCTAAACAAACACATTTCATATCAAATATATGTATATAATCTCTACTAATTTTAGTGTATACATTCATTGATGTTGATAGGATATGTGTTTAAAAATAAGTTTAAAAATTGCTATACTGGAAGAAGAAATTGGCAAAGTCTAATCTTATAAATTTTTTTCTCATATGCATCTAAGAATTCTTTTCTCTGCAATCCTTTTCAAAGAATGAGAACTTAGCCGTAGAAGAAAAGGAAGCTAGAGAGGGGTTATGTCATTTAGAAAACATGCCATTCCAGATATTAAACAGTCAAATCTGAATCCAGTAACACAGTTAGTATAGGAATTTTGATATATCGTGTAGGTACTCAGAGAAAAGTGCAATTCCTAACATAATTAAAGCCTATTTTAACACACGTAATTTTTCAATAATAAATCTAAAAACAATAGTTATTAGTCTGCATATTAAGTCACCTGCTGGGTGATATTCATGAGAGTAGCATGGTTTCTTTACAAACAATACAATAATGTACATCAAGTAGATGCCATGAGAGATGAAAATAAATTGTAAATAACCAAGGAAGAAAAGCACTTAAGTGTACTACCATGATAATGTTATTACAATACCTATTGCTGCTTTTAAAAATCAATTGTATTATTCAAATGCTAACAATGATGCAAAATCATTATTTAAAATTGAATTAGGCTTTACTTTCTGAATGTCTGTGCTCTGGGCATCTCAATATGTAAAATACAGGTTGATAAGCCTGATCTGAATATCCAGATTGGTTGATTAAAACTCTAGGGAACAACTTTAATCATCTTAGTACACAACTACTGATTTCCATCCCAGCTTTGGCTCACTAGTTAAATAAAGGTAGAAATAAAATATGTGTCATGTGTATAAGATAAATGAGTAATGTGATTCTCAATCAAAATCAAATATTATGTATTTAAAGGGTGTCTGTACACATAACAGAAAATAAGTTCCTTTAGGTAAATTTGTGTTTATCAAGGTTGTATTCACGTTTTTTATGTAGGGCATGAATTCATTTAGTGACTTACAATGACACATTATGTAATTATTTATTTGAATTCAGGCAAAGAAGTTAAATGTTATAATTAATGTAAAACTCTTCTTACCTCCTACTTATACATAAAACACTCAAGTCTGAAAAGTGGGTTGTAGTAAACTCTAATTCATTCTTGAATGGAATGAATTACTTATTAATTTTCTAAGCAGTAAAGCTTAAAGCATTCTGTATCTTTTCAGCTTTTGGAAAGTAGGTTTGTCAGTCCTATGGGGGCTTCTTTAATATTCTAGGTTAGACATCAGATTTTTTTATATAGAATGAATGTCACCTCTGGAAATTGTGTGTGAAAAAGGACATTATATCTTAGAAATGTCAGGCTTCAGTCTATTAGATACCTACAACCTTGCCCTCTTCCTTGCCCCTTTATATGCACATCCTAACAACTAAACTTTGAACTAACCAAAAAGAATTGAAAGATTTTTTTCCCCTAGTAATGAAGCTTCCCCATGATATTTGGAATAAAATCTGAATATTTTCATTGGTGAATGTTTTATCTAAGTTTCCTCATGGTCAATCCATAATATATTATTTAAATAGCTAGAAGGCTGAAGGGAAAAACAAAATTATGTTGAACAAGCCCTTGACTTCATAGCATTACGAAAAAAAATCATACAGTGATATAAGAGATCAGCAATAATAAACTGTGCTCTAAGCCAGTCACTGGATCATTTATTTAATAACCATTATTTAACCTTCCTCAAAATTTGCCAATAGAATATGTTATTCTATTGGCAAATTTTGAGGAAGTTTAAATAATAAGGATGAATGATGATTAAGTTACCTCTTTGTAATTTAAAATATAATTTGGCAGAAGAAACATAATATTAATTTTATATACAATATAATTTAGTATATAATTATATATCCCCCTAATGCTTTTTATTGCCTCCACATTACATGACACTTAGAAAAGATTGTCTCAAATTTCTAATTTTGTGGCCTGGTATATTCTGAAGCACTCCAAGTTTTCTATGAAATTCATAGAGACTCAAATTCTTATGACTTACTCCATAGTCATAACCAATACTTTTGTTGACAATTTTTGCATCTGTATTCATAAGGGATGTTGGTCTGTAGTTACCTTTTTTTTTAGTTATGTCCTTTCCTGGTTTTGGTATCAGGGTGATGTTGGCTTCATAAAACGTGTTCAGGAAGATTTCATCCTTCTTGATGTTGTGGAATAATTTCTGCGGATAGTCACTAGTTCTTCTTTGTAGGTATGGTATAATTCAGGTGTGAAACCATCTGGTCTGGGACTTTTTTTCTTAGGAAGATTTTTATTGCTGCTTCAATTTCAGTACTTGATATTGGTCTGTTCAAGAATTCTGTTTCTTCCTGATTGAGTCTAGGGAGGCTGTGTGTTTCTAAGAATTTGTCCATTTCCTCCACATTTTCCAGTTTATGTCCATAGAAGTTTTTATAGTATTCATAGATGATATTTTGTATTTCCATGACATCAGTTGTAATTTCTCCTTTTTCATTCCTGATGGAACTTATTAGAGTCTTTTCTTTTTTGCTTCTCATTAATCAAGATCATCCAAATTGGGGCAGAATAGGTCAAATTATCACTCTTTGCTTATGATATGATCTTATATCCAGAAAACCCCAAAGATTCTGCCACGAGATTACTGGAATTGATAAACAAATTCAGCAGAGTCTCAGGTTACAAAATCAATGTACATAAATCAGTAGCATTCCTATAGGCCAACAATAAACTGAGAACCAAATCAAAGACTCAATACCCTTCACAATAGCAACAAAGAAAATAAAATATCTAGGAATATATTTAACTAAGGAGCTAAAAGACCTCTACAGGGAGAACTGTGAAACATTGAGGAAGGAAATAGCAGAGGACGTAAACAGGTGGGGAAAACCATACCATGCTCATGGGTTGGCAGAATCAACATTGTGAAATGTCTATACTACCCAAAGTGATCTACACATTCAATGAAATCTCTATTAAAATACCAACATCATTTTTTTTTGCAGATTTATAAAAAATAATCCTACGCTTCATATGGAACCAGAGAAGACCCCATATAGCAAAAGCAATCTTAAGCAAAAAGAACAAATTTGTAGGCATCAATTTACCAGACTTCAAACTATACTACAAGGCTATCGTAACTAAAACAGCATGGTATTGGCACAACAACACAGACATAGACCAATGTAACAGAACTGAGAATCCAGATATAAAACCATCCTCATACAGCCATCTAATCTTTGCCAATTAGACAAAAACATACACTGGGGAAAAGAATCTTTATTCAATAAATGGTTCTGCAAAAATTGGAAAGCTACATGTAGATGACTGAAAAAGGATCCACACCTTTTACTTCTCACAAAAATCAACTCATAAGGAACAACAGACTTAAACCTAAGGTGTGAAACTATAAGAATCCTAGAAGAAAATGTTGGAAAAACTCTAATAGACATAGCCTAGGCAAAGAATGAATGAAGAATACTCCAAAGGCAATCACAGCAACAACAAAAATAAATAAATGGAACCTGAGCATTGACTTCTAAATGTTTCATTATACCTTTCAAATTATAAATTATTTGGAGTACAAGACAGGGAACACTGGCCAAGAAAAGGAAGAATATGTATCTATTTGTCTATGAATTATGTTTTGAAACATTTCTGATATGCTAATATAATTCATTTTGTCATGGAAAGGAATAAAATAGGCATATAAAGAAGATATTAAAAATTACTCCAGATATAAACCCTGTTAATATTTTCATTCATTTTCTCTAAAAAATTCTTATTTTTGTAATGTTATACTGTAATATATTACACAAAATATACAATACTATATCATTTCAAGTATTATTCATCTGTGTTATTTATTTATATATCTATGATATGTTCATGTATATGTGTATTATATACATAAGTATATACACACATGCATGTGCAGAGATTCTATATGCATGTGGCTATATATGCATATATGTGTATCTTTGTATGTATGTAAAATGGATACAACTGTTTCTCATTTAACATATATTCTCAAATCATAAAATGCATTTGCAGTCTACCTTAATGCTTTCTTAATCAGAAATTAAAAAAAAACATTAAAATGTAACTTATTTCTTACATATTATAGCAGCACCATGAACTGCCTAAGGGGCAGATGCCTTGGAATCTTCTCTACCATCAACTCAAGGATTTTAAACAAGACTACTAGAAATAAATTCCCTGAATCGTCTCAGGTACTCCTCTTCATTCACTGAAAATGTTAAAATCCAAATCCTAGTCTCTCATCCTACGCAAACTCCTGTTATTATCCATGGTGAATTTAATATCCTCATAAATGACCCATATGGTGTCTTTGCCTGCCAGATTCTTATGCTCCTAATTGCCGAGAGCATTTTCTTGCCCTTTACCACAATTGCCTGCTCTGAGTCTCTACTAGAGTTTTCTAGAGAAACAGAACCAGTAGGACACATATGGATATATAACAGGAGATTTATGATGGAAATCAGCTCATGTGATTATAAAAGCCAAGAAGTTCCAAGACTTTGCCATTTGCAAGCTGGAGAAGCAGGAAGACCAGTAGTGTGATTCAGTAAAAGTCAGAAAGCCTGAGAACCAGCAGAGCTGATGGTGTAACTCTCAGCCTGATGCCAGAGGCCCAAGAACCTATAGTTCTTATGTTCAAGCTCAGGAGAAGGTGGTTGTCCTCGCTCAAAAGAGACAATTTGCTTTCCTCTGCCATATTGTTCTATTCAGCCCCTCAGTAGATTGGATGACGCCTGCCCATGTTGAAGGTGAATTTTCTTTACTCAGTCTATTGATGCAAATGTTAATCTTTCTGGAAACACCTTCACGGACAGATCAGAAATAGTGTCTTACTAGTTTTCTGGGTATACTTTAATCCAATCAAGTTGTCACATAAAATTCACCGTCACAGAATCGTACGTTTGCTATTTTTTGTTGGGAGATAATTGCCATGGATCTCACATTTCCACACATTTAGTCAGCGGAGGCACTGATTGCCTTTGTTCTGGATTATCTTTTCAATATATCTGTATAGCAAATAGACTTAAAAGCTAGAAATCGTCTCTGCTGCCAAAGCTAAGGGCAGCTTTACTTATAGCCTTGGAAGATAGAGATAGTGTTTTCCTTGGAGCAAAGCACAGACTTATCTCCCATTTTAAAGTATTTAGGTTGCCACAGCTCAGAGTTCCTCTCTTGAAAACAACCCTCTGTATATGTGCAGTTGTTACCTGGCCCTCCTCATGTCAATTTCTGGGGACTGAGGCTTTGGGAATCAGCACAAAAAAATGCTAATATTCAGACTATTGCTATTGCTGTGAGTAATAAATTTGTTTGACTCTGAACCAGGACTCTTATTTCTTCTACCAGCATCCATAAAACTGTGGAAAGCTAACTTGTTACCTTTTAAGTGAAAAGTTTCTGGAAGAGGAAGAATGAGGGCTTCTCCAGCCAATTAAAAGGATTTGAGTAAAGTCTCTGTGAATTGGTAGTGAACATGTTGACTAAATCATATGGTCAACTGGCTAATAAATAATACTGTACTTGCTTATCTGTTAATATAGAACAGCAGGAGAAGATGTTGCTTGCTGAGTACTGGGAAGTAGGTTTGTCTTAGTTTGATAATAACTGAATATCATAGACTGGACGACTTATAAACAATATCTGTGTCTCACTGTTCTGGAGGCTGAGAAGTCCAAGATCAAAGCATTGGCACATTAGATCAGGTCCTGCTTCCTTGTTTATAGATGGTCTTATTCTCATTTGGTGGAAGGGGCAAGGGAGTTCTCTAGGTCTCTTTTATAATGGCACTCAACTCATTCATGAGAGTCCTACCCTCATGATCTATTCACCTATCAAAATGTGCCACCTTATAATACCATCACCTTGAGAATTAGTATTTAAACATATGAATTTTGGGAGAGAGGTATAAAATAAGTCTACAGCAAGCTTCTAATACAGTTGCCAAAAAGGTGTTCAGTTTCTTGTGAACTCTTATCTGCGTAGGGAAAAACTCCTTGTCATACTTGTTATCAGCCTTTGGTCTAGTGTTTTGTAACAACTAGTACTAAGACTTGTCTCTATGCCTGAGATGATGGAGACCCCAATTACCCTGATTTTATTAATTTTCATTTTCTGTCTGTATCAAAACATCACGTGTGCCCTAGAAAGTTATACAACTATTATGTACCCATATTATTTAAAAGCAAAAAATTAAAGAAAAAATAAATACTCTTATTGGATGGGCAGAAGTTTTTGGCCCCTTTGAAATAACATAAATTACAGAGATACAAATTTACACAGCTACACTGAGCAGTAAAGAAGGAAATTTGTGCCTGCTATGGGTAAAATCTGTTGAATCATTTGAATATTGGTTGGTTAGGAGATGAGGAGGCAGGATATGTAATGTTTGTAAAGAGCTATAGCAATGCTGTGCTGTAGTAAGGCTCAGCTCTTCTTGACATTTATCATGTATACCTTAAGTCAATTCAGAGATGACAGTAAAAAAAAATCTTAGAGTGTTTTTTAATACATTCTGGCTTTATAAGAGACCTTTGACCCCCAGGAAGCACTAAAGTCCCCAAAGAAGTCAAAGATAAGGCAACGACTGTGACTCAGACTCTTAATGCTCTGGATACACTTTGCAATGATGATGAAGATGACCCATTAGAAAATGAGAAATCACCCAAAGAAATCTAGATATATTTTTGCAGTTAATTCTACACCTGGGAAAACTCTTCTAGCCTTTATTTTGAAATTGAGAGATAACATAATAAATGTTATTTTAATATCAGGGAAGCAAATGCCTGGATGTGATGAACTCCTCAAATGAGATAGCCACTGTTTTATCAAGCCCACATGAGTCAAAGGGCACAAATCCCATGGTCATAGGGGACCACAGCAGTGTGGCTGTGTCTACGTGACAATGAATGCCCAAAGCTGTCAGTAGTAATGGCCAAGCTGCCAGCTATAGATTTTTAAGTGGACTGAAAACATTGCAAGTTTGTTTTGTTGAGCCACAAGCAGCCACCATAGTACTCAAAATCCAAAGTTTATGAGTGGATCAACTTTATTCTATACCCCTGTGGGACCCAATAGAATGATACCTTGGATATATTTATTCAACAGAGCCATAAATGTTTCATTGATTATCCACCGTAAAATTTTTCTGCATACTCAAAAGTGTACATATGACCTCCAGTTACCCTTGGGTTCTTCCACACTCACTGATCCCTGCCTCCCCACTATCCTTACCTCAGCTGTCTTAAAAGGAAAATTGAATACATGTGAGGTCAAGGGATGATCAAAAGGGAACTTCAAGTGTTTAAGGCTATACCACCAGTATATTATATAGCCCTCAGATGACTATGGTGATCTTTTCAAATTGTGGCTACCTTTGCTTACTTAGGGGAGCTTCATGGAAAAATAAGCAGCTTATTTATACACACTTTGTGAATAGTTATCCCTCTGAAGACAGCCACTCGATTAGGGTGGCACTCAATTTGGTACAAAATTGGTTTATGACTTTAGGTAAAGTGATCAATAATATCACCTCTAGTCTGGAAGATATTCAAGTAAACTTCAACTGACTAGCCAAGATTATTATGGATGATAAAACTGCCTTAGGCTTTCTTCTGTGGACAAGATAGATTCTGTACAATCACGAATAAATTTAGCTCTACCTAGACTAAAGCTTTGGACCAAGAAGGAAGGTCGGAATAACAATTTATGGAGAAAGCTACATGGTTTTCTAAGGTAGACCCTGATAGTTTATTAATTTTTTTCATCTGGTAGGTTTTGTTCCCTTTGGAGCATCGCTGATGTCAATATTGCAAGATTGCCCTTGGCCAAATAGAAGAGATTTCCTCTAAGCCGTTGTTGTTCGGTTTTATCAGAGTGAGGATAAATTGGTGCAGTCTTGGAAAATACAGTAAAAGCCAAGGTGGTGTAGGACTGAGAGGTGGATTTTGTTAAGAGTGGAGTCTTCGTGGGTTTCTTGAATTTGTGCACATCTTCTAGACAGAGACACCGATTGCCTTTGAGAAGAGAATAGTACCACCCTCTTGGGGGGAAAATGCAAGGTGGGCTTATAAACTTGAAAATAGTGATAGTGTTTCCCTCTGGAACAAAAGGCTGGCGTGCTGATTAACCATTCTTTTTTTCTTGGTTTCCCATACTGAGAGTGCCTCTCTTACAATAAAACCCATGTGATGTTCAGGTGTCAACTGACCCTCTTTCCATCACTTTGTGGGAATAGAAGCTGGAAGAGCCAACAAGACGGTAATTTTATTACTGTAAGTAATAAAATGTCCTTATTCTCTTCCCGAGGAGTCTCATGTCTTTTTTCAGCCTCTATGAAACTGTGGCAGGCTAACTTGTTAGCTTGAAGGTACGGTAAATTCTCAGACCCTTCACAGTTCTTATAGTTTATATAAATTACTCTACAACAGATGCTCTTGAATTCAAACTCTATCATCACTGGCAATTTGATCAGGTAATTCTTCCATTTTTAAAAAAATTTCCCATCTTATTATGCATGTTACTTAACTCTCAAGCTACTTAATCTGCTACTTTGATTTAGTAAGGGTTTAAATTAAAGAAAATGGAACTCTCATAGAAATAAATTTTTCTTTTTTGCCTCCATTGTATTTCTAAAACTCATTCTCCCAAATAGTCTATTTTATTTCTCCATTGTTAAAATATTATAGAATGATGAATTCATGGCAGAATAAGGAAGGAAAAAAAATAGAATGAGAAAAATTAGATCTGACTTTTGGCCCAAATGTCAGGGAAGGGAGATTGGATCATAAGGTAGCAGGAAGCTTAGGATCCACCTTGCAGGGAGAAAATAGGTCCTCTCAGTTTGGAGGTAAAAAATCTTAATAGGATAAAACATGTGAGTATGAAGAAAAGAAAGAAGACTATATGTTCTGTTAAAGGGGTCAAAGAGATTTTAATTCTCTGGGGAAATTATCTTTATTTTACTTGCTGTTCTCTATTAGGGGCTAATCTCCAAAAAGTTAGATATGAACTTGCAAAGTTTTGTCTATTACACAGGATAATCCCAATGTTTATGTTTTATTATGCTTTAACCCATAATATATAAATAGCTCTCCTTAGACAGGAGATATTCATATATATATATTAGGTATTAGATATATATTTCCCCTATCTCTCCATTTTCTTTTCTCTTCTTTTCTTTTCTTTTCTTTTCTCCTCTCCTCTCCTCTCCTCTCCTCTCCTCTCCTCTCCTCTCCTCTCCTCTCCTCTCCTCTCCTCTCCTCTCCTCTCCTCTCTTCTCTTCTCTTCTCTTCTCTTCTCTTCTCTTCTTTTCTTTTCTTTTCTTTTCTTTTCTTTTCTTTTCTTTTCTTTGACAGAGTCTCACTCTGTTGACCTGCCTAGAGTGCCGTGGCATCAGCCTAGCTCACAGCAACCTCAAACTCCTGGGCTCAAGTGATCCTCCTGCCTCAGCCTCCCAAGTAGCTGGGACTACAGGCATGCGCCACCATGCCCAGCTAACTTTTTCTATATGTTTTTAGTTGGCCAATTAATTTCTTTCTATTTTTAGTAGGGACGGGGTCTTGAACTCCTGACCTTGAGTGATGCACCCGCCTCGGCCTCCCAGAGTGCTAGGATTACAGGCATGAGCCACCACGTCCGGCCTATAATAATAAACTCTTAGATATTATCTTGTGAAGTTGAACTTTGTCCTACAACCCAACAATCCCATTCCTAGATATGTACCCTGAGAAATTTGCACATAAGCACTAAGATTCATATATAAGAATTTTCATAGCATAATTGTTCATAATAGCAAAAATCTAGAAACAACCCAAATGTTCATCAACAATAAATAGGTAAACAAATTTTGCTATATTTAGATTATGGAATATTTCACAGTGGTGAACATGAATGAACCACAGCTATAGACGATAACATGGGCGAATATTAGAAATTTTATGTTGAGTGGAAAAAGCAAGTTTCAGAGTCAACATACAGTATGGCACTATTTTTATAAAGTTCAAAAACAAGCAAAACTAAGCAATGCATTGATTAGTGAAATATTCATAGAGTGTATTTGTCCTTTTGTAGCATTGTAATTCTGAAATTTGAACTGCAACATACACGTAAGCGGTAACAATTTAAACACCAAATAGTAAAAGTGAAAATAGTAGTCTCTGTCTCCTCTTCTCTGCTGTTGACAACTTGTAACTATCAAGAACTGTTAACAATCTGAGATTTTACTGTACTTGTAAGATAACAAATTAGCTTACCAGTTTCATGGTTGCTGGTGAAAACAAGAGATTCCTGAGTCAAAGACAAATGACATTTTTTTTTTTT
>CAUYRT010046018.1:0-11501 GCA_963574885.1 Lepilemur ruficaudatus
AGTCCCAGCTACTTGGGAGGCTGAGGCAGAAGGATCACTTGAGCCCAGGAGTTTGAGGTTGCTGTGAGCTAGGCTGATGCCACGGCACTCTACAGCCCGGGCAATAGAGTGAGACTCTGTCTCAAAAAAAAAAAAAAAAAAAAAAAAAAAAATGCTGCTTAAGCTTGAAACAACTGTCTCACCTGGGCTCCCTATTGAGTCACAACACTTTGCCCTAAGACAAGTTTAGTATCTCTTTAAGAAATCACATGAATAGCTTTTATATGTACAACCTATTAGAGCAGCAACTTTCAAACTTTTTTGACCACAGCCTTCAGAAAGAAATACATGTAACATCACAACCAAGTATACCACACACACATAACAATGAGTTACATAACACCTATAGTTTCTGAAACATACTTAAGTCATACACTGAGTGCTGCATTTTCCTGATTTATTTTTTCTATTCTTTCATATTTTAAAAATGCTGGTCACAATCCACTAACTTGATGTCAGGGCCCATGGTTTGCAAACCACTGAATTGAAAGATATAATGGAAGAAAAGTCACCATTTGCATGAAAAGGGAAAAAAAAAAAAAGAATAAAATACGTAGGGTAAAAAAACAACAAAGCTGTAAGACCTACATAATGAAAACTAAGTTGCTTCTGAAGAACAAAAAAGACAACTTGAAGAAATGAAATACATTCTACATTCTCAGATTGAAATGCTAATATGTAAATTCTCCTTAACCTATAAATTTAACTCAAATCACCCTAAAAATACCAATAGATATTTTTTGGATAGTTGGATAGACAAGCTAAGTCAAAAATCCTAGTGGAAAAACAAAATTCTAAACAAAAAGAGTGATGGATTAGGAATGGTAAATAGTTAACAAGATAATTTTAAAAAAAGAGGCCAGGCACAATGGTTCATGCCTGCAATCCTATCACTCTGAGAGACTGAGACAGGAAGATCATTTGAGCTCAGGAGTCAGAGACAAGCCTGAGCAAGAGTGAGACCCTGTCTCTGCTAAAAATAGAAAAAATTAGCTGGGCACGGTGGCACACGCTTGTAGTCCCAGCTGTCTGGAAGGCTGAGGCAGAAGGATCGCTTGAGCCCAGGAATTTGAGGTTGCTGTGAGCTAGGCTGATGCCACTACACTCTGGCCTGGGCAACATAGCAAGACTCTGTCTCAAAAAAAAAAAAAAAAAAAAGGAAAAGAGGAGCTACCTCTACCAAATACTAAAGCTAAAGCATACTATAAAAGGATAATAAAAACAGTGTGGTACTGGCACATGAACAAATCAATGGAACAGAATAAGGTCTGGAAATAGATATAAATAAATGTGAGAATTTAGTGTATTTATGATAAAGTGACATTTTAGTGGAGAAACAATGAATTAATAAATTACTTAGACACCTAGATACTTTAGAATGTATCAAAGACTTAAATTTAACAAATGATACCATCTACACCAGAAGAAAAAACACTGAAGAATTCTATTATAATCTCAGAGAAGTCTTTCCTAACACCTAAAACCCAGAAGCCATAAAAAAGACCAAAAATTTTTAATGCAAAAATAAATCAGAAGATAAAAAAACAAAGAAAACTTCCCATTTATATCAAAGTTTAAGGGCTAATTTAACTTATGCAAAGTTGCTACAAATCAATACTACAAAATGACCAACTCCCAAGAGAAAAGGAGATAAAAGGCCAATTCACAAAGAAGGATGTACAAATGGCTTTGAAACAAACGAAAGGATACTCAACTGCACTCAAAATGAGGGAAACCCAAATCAAATATACACTGAGATACCACTTTTCACTATTAGACTGTATAACAAAGCTTTGTAGCCAGCTCTGTTGGCAAAGTGCAGGGAACACAACCTCTTCAACACTCCTATCAGAAGGGCAAAATCTCTACAGAGGGTATTTGGCAGTATCAAAAAATATAAACACACACGTTCGCTGATCCAGCAATTGCCCATCTAAGAATTTCAAGGCTATTTATTGAACTACTGTTTATAATCAAAAAAAACCTGGAAACAATGAAAATATCTATTAGTAGTGAACTGGTTAAATAAATTATAGTATATCAATATAATGGATTACCATACAGCTTTGAAAAAACAACAACAAAAGAATAAGGGAATCCTTTATGTGCATATAACTCAGAACAATGAACAAGAAGTAGAACACAATCATTTGTGTAAAAGGTTATACATGCGAAATGTATTTCAGGAAAGGTACATAAGAAACCAGTAACAGTTGTTGCTTATCTAGGGGTGGCCAATAGTCAGAGGTGGGAAAGAAACTTCACTGTTGAATACCCTTTTATACCATTTGCATTTTGAATGTGAATGAACTTCATTTTGAAAAAATGAAGTTTGTAAAACAGAAACATGAGGTTTCTACAATTCTGGAGGTGTAATTAAGGCTTATTTTCTTTTTTATGTATCAATTTTTAAATATAGAGCAAAATATAGATCATGAAAAACCTAAAGCATTATTTTCATTTATAATACAAATAAGATCTGCATATGAAAATAATGAAAAAAAATACTAAGTACATAATAAATTACTGAGTTCTGAAGATGTCTTTATCTGCTTCAAAAATAGGCTGTATCTCTCTTACCATATGGCAAATATTTTGTCAAAGTGAACTTCCTGCTTAGAAACAGGAGGAGACACAGGAAAGACAAATCACTACTGGAACGAATGCAGAAAAGCTAAGGATTTTTCTTTTAAAGTTATTAAAAGGTAAATTCCACATTTAAAATAAAAAATAAAGGGAGCTAAAGATTCCAATTTCTCATTTCTTATGCATAGCAAGTGGACAGACTTCATAAATGCAAACCTGTGGTAACACAAACAAAAATATACATCCCTGATTCTAAAGTTATTCTGTATGTGCTTTTTTGAATAGTTTAGTAAACATGAAAACTGCATTTGACAGTTAAGACCTCCAAAGCAAGTCAAATGCTCAGGTCACTGTTGTTTTTTAAATGTAATTAGGGGTTTAGAATAAATGATGTTAACGATCTCCATATTCCTGACAGCTTTCTGATCCTACCATACAACAGTTTTCTTAAGTTCTCCTCTCTAAAATAGAGACAATAATGTATATTTATAGGGTTTTTTGGGGGCAAAAATTAAAGTATGCAAAGCATTTAGACTGGCATAGAACAGACATCCAAAAATAGTTACTACCTACCCTTTGCCTTTTGCGGTTTTGAAAACTAAATGACCATTATTAAATGAAAGAATTAAATTAAGCTCCGATTTGACCTTAATTTTTCAGGTTACCAGGTATCTTTCACTTGAGGTATTAATGGTATTTTTAGGTGGCCTCAACAGTATGAGTTGGGGCAGGGAAGGAGGTTTTATTTAAAAACATATAAATTTACCCAAAGAAAACATAATATTTAAAGTTTTCTAGTCTTGTGGAGTCCTAATGAAAATAAGTTTCCCAACAACAAAATAATCTTCTCCTTTTAAATGTTATACACACAAGTAAAACAGTAACAATAATCCCAAGTGTAAAGACAGTCACAGTGGGAAATAATATTCAAAAGATTGCTTTACCTCAAAGATAAAAAGATTTTCAAGGTAGCTGAGAGACCACTCTCTTCCAGTCTGTTTCTGGAATGTGGACACCAACTGTACACAGGCACACTCCTTCCCCAGGACATCCTGACTGCACACAATAGCTACTGACAACAATTGAACTAGGTCGCTATTTCCAAGCATGGAAATTTTACTATCTATAGACGCAAATTTCCCTATCTAAGTAAAGTTAAATGGCACTTGTAAACAATCTATTTAAAAACAAACTTGGTTACTAAGCACATTTTAAAAAGTTACTATGTTTCTTATTTAAAATGTTCTACATTTTTTTTCCTGTGTTTGAAATACAGAAAAAAGGCAACCACACAAACACAATAAACCTCATGTCAAAAAAGTGGTAGAGTGTGTGTGTGCAGGAAGGGTTCCTTAAGTATATGGACTATATTTTATAGACAGAGTTTTTATTTACTCTTCCTGCCTCATCCCTTGACACTTGCCCTTTGCCCTCTCCAAATACGAGTGTGTTCACCAATCTCATCGTGTTCTTCATGTCCAGAGTTCTTGTACAAGAGGCCTATATCACAGCCCATCCCCTTCTACCCCAGCCCAGTTAATGCCTGCTTGATCTTTGAGACCCACGACAGGTAACCCTTTTCCCCAGTGAAGTCTTTCTTTCCTCCCCCAACCTAGGCTCCTCATTCTGTGCTTCCATGGTGCCTGTGCATACCTCTATCAGATAACTGACCACAGCATTGCTGTTAACCTTGTCTGTCTCTAACTCTACTACATTACTGCTACAGAAAGGTCACTTTTTGTAGTTGCATTACTTGAATTCATTTTACCTTACCTTATCATATAACACTGATGATCACTTCTTAAAACCCTGTATTTTTTAAATTCCATGATACCTCTTTCCAGATCATCTCCCCTACCTGTTAGGTGTTTCTCTAGTTACTCTATCTTCTCTCTGTCCCTGGGATCTCTTGTCAGTCCTCTATTCTGCACAGGCTGAGTTGGTATCACTCTTTTCCACCACCTATATACATCAACAACTCCTGAGTCCACATCTTCAACTCCAAACTTCTCCTTAACCCCTAACATTCAACCTGTTTTATGATTTGTCAACTAGACATAACAGATCACATTCTCTCACTACCATACCCCAGCTTCTGCCTTACATCAACCCTTTAACCCTCATCTAGCCCATTATTCCTAACAATCTCCTAATTGATTTCCCTGCCTCCAGGCTCATTACTTCTCAAACACTCCCTTCACTCTCAATCTTTCTTATATATTACAGGCCAGAATACTTTTAACAATTTTAAGCAGCAAATCATTTCATCAGAGGATAATGTCCCAATGCTTGATTCTAAGTTTTAGCACATATTTGCTATACACGCACGATAAACTTATTAATATTTTATAATTTTAATTTCATTTTCACATTTTAAAATAAGGTCCCAATTAAGCTTTTTTTGTTTCTCCATTTAGTTCCCTCTTTTAAGTGGAGTCACTACAAATGGACCATTTTCCAACATCAATTGTCTTCACATAACAAACACTTCTTGTACACTAATAAAGCATCTCAAATGAGCACGCACTCATTCATAAAATTCCAATTTTAAACATCAGCTGTTTGGACGTATATATAACTCCTTATTGATATACATCATACAAATGCCATGAGCAGAGATGCCATAGAGTCATTATGGACCAAAATGTATCACCTGTATCCCTTTTGTCCACAGCAAGTCATTTTTCATATATCTTCCTTACCTTTCACTTTTGCAGTAAGCATTTCTGCAGCATTCTGAAGATCAACAGAATTGAGGTTCTGATGTTTATTCATTATAAACTTTAAAACACGGAGAAGTTCATCCAGACGTATATGAATGACTTCTTTAAAACAGTCTTAAAAAGAAAAAAGGTTTTTAATTTGTTTCCAAAACAAAGTTTCAAGAATCTAAACTATAAAAGATCATTTGAAGCACATTTCAAGTAGAAGCACTGGTTCTACAATTTCTGCCTACTATATAATTCACTTCTATTTTCACAATTACAATTACATACAATTTATTTAGCCTTCAGAAAAATCCATAATCATTTTAATTCATTAAAGATTTCAAAGGCTCTCTCAGTTACAGTCAATTTAGCACTATCTTTTTCAGTTTTCTCACTATAAATATGCTCTCTAGATTTCTCTTGAGGCTACTTTATAAGGTAAGTTTTTCTTACAGTTTTTACTATTATACACTTTCTAATATATATGGTAACAGAGTTAAAAGACCTATAAAGTCTGATATATTAACCAACATTTTAAAAAAATACTTACACATTAAGTTTCCACATTAGGATTGATTCTTTGCATTAAGTAATTATCAGTTATTGGAAACCAGTAACTCACAGGCATATATATAAAGACCATCATTTTACGTGCACATTTAAAAATTGTGATATGATTTACATATGATAAAATGCACAGATCTTTAATGAATGTTTATACTTCCTAGAAAAACTGAATTAGTTGCCAACGATGAAAAATTGGGAGATCATTACAAAAATTCCAGATTTCTGTCTACTCTTGAAAAATCACGATCTGTTACATCAGGCCTGCCTTCCTCTTTGACTGTTCTCTTAGAAGTGTTCCTTCTCAGTACCCACTCTTCTACCCCCAGCCTACCTGACTCATTATATCATCCCTGGTTAGAAGGATACAGAGTTTTACAATCCCTGTAAATAAGGTGACCATATAATTTCTCATCCAAACCAAAATACTTTCATGAGAAGAGGGATGCTACTCATAACCATGAAGGCACAATAAGCATATTCCAGGATCTTCATTCATCCCAGGCAACCAGAAAGCATAATCATCCTACCCTTAAAACCCCTTAAGTAATCCTCAAAAGTCTGAAAAGATAACCACCTTACAGTTCTTTTATATAATTTTTTCTTTCCATAGTCTTACACAGTGCTAGTGTTTAACAATAGTTAATATTTATTAAGTGCTTACTATGTGCTAGGCACTGTTAAAAAACAAAGGATATCATCTCATTTAATGTTCACATCAATTTTATTAGATAATCTAAAAATCTCCATTGTACAGATGAGAAAATTGAGGCACATCTAACTTTACCATATTATTAAACTGTGAAGCTAGAATTTGAACCCAGGGAGCTTAATTCTGGAATCCATGCTTTCAATGTTATACTGCCTTCCTACTGAAATAGTTTAAAAAACAAAAAAAATTTTAAAAATACTGTATAGTGTCATTTTATAATCACATAAATTATCACTTTTTCAGAAATGTTAAAAGACAATCACCAGAGAGAAAAACTATGTATAAGATAAAAAAAATTCTACCATCATCCATCAAATATTCCATTGACAGCATTACTGAGAGAAAACTGTAGGGCGAGAGGAGTGGGCAAGGTGAGAGAGCAAGGGAAGAGAAGGTAAGAGCTGGGTATATCAGGACAAAGAGCATTCCAGGGAGAAGCAGAGAAGAGTAGTCCAGATGGTGCTGAAAACAGAGAGAACACAGTGCCTTCCAGGAGAAAATCAGATTCATTAATCCAACAAATTGTCCTGACAGGAAAAGAAATACAGATTAGATACTAGCCTAAGTAACTGTGGAAATGAGTGGAGTTTGTAAGACTAAATGCAAAGAAAATACACATTAAGTATGCCACTCATGTTGAAAAAGTTTTTTCAGTGGAGCTTTGGGTTAACAATTCTGATACTGCTACTCACCCATACTGAAATTGAACAGTTGAGTAAATGGATAGGGAATGGTGGGAGCCAGGTATCTCACTGTTGGAGTAGAAATATAAAAAAAAGCAGAGGGAGGAGGCAATAATGATCCACATTAAAGTGATAGATTAAAGTTGGATACTTCAGTAAGAACTCACGTTTAGCTTAATATACAGATGACTACATATAGAAAAATTTATAAATGTGTGTATGCATAGGTGGGTTAGTATATATACATATATTTCTTTTCTCTGTCAGCTGAGAGGGCCTAAAATAAATGATACCTCAGTAGCAACGAGTGTACCTTTAGCACCCAGATCCTGGTTTCTAATACCATTCTCCAATACAAGTAACCAGGGCTCCTTGGAGAAATGGCTGATTCTAGGACTGGGACAGAAAATGTACAAAATGAGTCGCAGGCATCTTGTAGTGCCAGAAAGTAAGGAAGAGCTTAAAAAACAAAAACAAAAACAAACCCAGAGTGAAGAGGGTATATCAAACGTGCACAGGAACCAACTGAAAAAGTTCCCACTGGCCAATGCTGGAACGATTTGAACAACAAATGAAGAAAGTAGTACTGGATTATAACCTAAAGTATAAAACAAATATCCACGAGTCCATACTGATATAAATGATTGAATAAATTAATTAATAAGGGAAAAATAAACCTTTAAAAGAATTCTAAATTATTTGTGCAGGTACTTTGTCCTCAAAGAAGTGAAGCATAATTCCCTTAAGTATGAGCTATGTAGAGATTTCTTCCAAAGAGTACAGTATGGAAGGGAATATCAAAAGAGTAACTTTACAGTGGAGAAACTCGACAAACACTACTTAAGACAGGTAATCAGGTCAACATCAACACTGATAAATCATATTCACAGTAACTATCCTTAATATGATGTGATAAAAATGACACTTTACATCCATGATCTTCTTGCCAATATCCTATAAATCCAGTCTAATCATGAAAAAATCATCCAATTCTAATCAAGGCCATCCTACAGAATACCTGACCAGTATTCCTTAAAACTGTCAAAGTCATCAAAAATGAGGAAAGTGTGAGAAACTTATAGCCAAGGAGGACCTAAGGAGATATAACAACTAAATGTAACATGACAGGATCCTGGAAGGGAAAAATGAGTATTAGGGAAAATCTACGGAAAGGTGAATAAACTATGGACTTTAGTTAATAATAATGCATCATTATTACTGCTTATCATCAAATATTGGTTCACTAACTCAGACAGACATAAGACATTAATAAATACGGGAAATGGTACAGGACTCTATGGAACTCTGTCTTATCTTAATTTTTCTGCAAATCTAAAACAATTCTAAAAGATAAAGTCAATTTTAAAAGTGAAATACAAGTAAACAAATTATGCAAGTAAACAATTATAAAACCTTATGACTTCCTATTTTTCCCCAGTTTTGCATTACAAAGTCTCTTCTTTGTTTGGCACATATATAACTAAACAAAGCTAGTATATGTTAGTACTCAACCAAGGTTGAATGATTATCTATTATCACAGAGAGTTAGTTATATTGCCCTCTTTTTGAAACCTGTGTTAGTCTTAAGAGAGAAAAGTCAGTTATTTTTATCTCCAATGTTTCACAATAAAATCTTTAGATATTAATATACTTAGGAAATACTGTGACAATACTTTATTTTGATGTCTCAGGCCAAAAGAGCTTGATTTTCAAAGAGTGTCAACAACAACTATCAATATGCAAAATTAGTGCTGGGTATTAAGCAAGAACTACAAAATACTAATGACCCAAATGCCTAAATAAACCAAGGTAATAAATTCTGGTCTTCTCAGAGTCAAGGAAATTCAGTAGGTAGAAATCAATATATTTCAAAATTATCAGATGTTTTCCAACTTTCTTTAATTTCTAATATGGTATGTAATATGTAATAGACAAAACCCACATAAACAAAAACTCTTTGAGATCCTCAACAAAATTTTTACAGTGTAAAGGGGTCCTGAGATTTCTTGCTATAGCTTTTCTTTAAACTTGCTACAAAAGCATTCCAATAACTATCAGCATAAATGATTTTCCACCTTGAAATTCCTTTTCTCCTACAAGGAAGCCCGAATACACAGATACTAAGATGTTCTAATCAACATACTGAAAAACAGTTACTGAATTATTTAGTAAGAAGTTTTAGAAGTTCCTCAAATGGCATTATAAATAATTCCAGTTCCTGTGATTAAATACTTCTGAAGCCTGTAAATCAACAGAAATGAACACGACAGCTAAATAAAATGTTCATCACAAACCTTCATAAACTTTTCTACATATTTGGGCAGAAGGGTAACTAGTAGGACATCAGCATGTCCTGCTAATACCTCATCAGAAACTTCCAAAATTAGCAAGCCCTCAATTATTTGTGCCATAAATGGCTAATGAAAAAAAAGTTGCATTTTTACCAAATGTTCTTTTCCCCTTATAATGGACTAAAGCTACCTCAAATTCTTTTTATGAAGCAAAAATCCTCTTAAACTGAAAATTTAATTTTTAAAAAACTTTTAAGGAGTGTAAGCAGTTTTTTCATCAACACTAAATATTCCTTTCCCCTCTAACAAAAACAGTAGTGAGTAAAGTTAAGAGGCAGTAACTGTTCTTCCCAAATACTGAAGAAAGGTAAGTGGTTGCTTGGTATGGTAGAAAACAATAGATTTAGATCAAGAAATCTGGTCCAATCCTTGATCTGTCAGTTTCTTGAAATGATCACATACAAAATTCTTAGTTTCTCTGACCTCAGATTCATTATCAGCATAACAGAACTGATAAGACTACGTGTTTTACTTACCTTATAAGGTTGTTGTGAATATCAAATAGAAACGAAACTGCTTTATTGTTTTAATATATACAAACAGCAATTATTACTAGTAAATCTATAAGCCATTCAAACTAAATACCTTTAATAATAGATTTGCCTCACACAGAATGACATTCAATAACGAATATACTTATAGTCAGGTCCCACAGTATTTTGGCTAATGAAGAAGAAACATTAAAGTCTCAATTTCATTTTATATGTAAAATCTAAATTAGTAAATTACTTGGAAATAAAATAGTAATTAAGGATGTATTTTATAAAAATATTTCTACACCTCAAGTTAAATTATAGTATTTAATGTAGTCATATAAGCACTCCAGGGGGCTGAGGCAGGCGGATCATTTGAGCTCAGGAGTTCAAAACCAGCCTGAGTAAGAACGAGACCCCGTCTCTACTAAAAATGGAAAGAAATTAATTGGCCAACTAAAAATATATAGAAAATATTAGCCGGGCATGGTGGTGCATGCCTGTAGTCCCAGCTACTCGGGAGGCTGAGGCAGAAGGATCGCTGGAGCCCAGGAGTTTGAGGTTGCTGTGAGCTAGGCTGACGCCATGGCACTCTAGCCTGGACAGAGTGAGACTCTGTCTCATAAAAACAAAACAACAAAAAAAAAAAACTTAGTCATATAACTAAATACAAAATAATTTTTAAATGTCATAGTGGCCACAATGTAAGTATAATGAAATGTAATACAAAGGTATTATAGATGTGAATACAGTAAAGTTCAACCAAAGTCTTAATACTAGTTATTCAGAACAGTAAAACTCCTGTATCTCAATGTTTGCTTATTTATCCACTTGCCCTGTAATATGGTAATCTGAATTTTAATTTATTGTTTCACCAATCTGTGCCATTTATTTTCTGCTTCATTCAGCTTATCAAGTGAAAACAGATTAGCCAACGCCACTTTTTGGTTCTCATGCATTAACACAATACCACAGTGTTTATACTGCAAACACTTCATGGAAATGCTTAAATAAATAAATGAAAAAAGCATGGTGTTTTCCTTGATTTAAAAAAAAAAAAACCTGACAATAATTTTAAAATCAGTCTTGTTAATTCAGCTTAACCTTTCTGGGGAAAGCATGAAAACAACAAGGAGGGAAAAAGCTCCAGAACTTATCACTAGGAAACACCTATTTTTTCACTGTAATTACTTTTGAATTTACAGGATAAAAGTGAAGCCTGAGGAAGAGTGGCTTTCTTTATCACTTCTGCAATGATGGAAATTTTCTGTATCTTTACTGCCCAATATGGTATTGTTGGATAGCCACTATTCACATGTGGCTACTGAGTACCTGAAATGTGGCTACTACAACTGAGGAGCTGAATTATTAATTATAATTAAGTT